>JABWIB010000329.1:79716-100012 GCA_016617825.1 Platyplectrum ornatum
AGATTCAAACTCACATTATCCAGTATGTAAAATGAATCTGATTGATTGCTATTGCAACATCCCCACTCTTCTAATTTCCCTGCTTAGTAAATTTAGGCCCTGGAGATTGATTGTATTTGGCCTGAAAGCAGCATAATTGGATCTGCGCCTGTGAAGTCTGTTAAAGGTGTATCAGGGACGGAGCTCAGAGTCTTTTACCTGAAGAACAAACAGCCGCCCTGATCCACCCCCCCCCCCACACTCAGTGTTCAGATCATCTGTAGTAAGCGCTGCCTCTACAGGGTGATACCTCCCTAAAAAAACTGTTTAACCCAGCAAATCGTCCCCTGAAAACTGGATGACACCTTGTGCGATTGCACAGGACACCTGCTCTAAAAACAGAGCCTTTCAAAGGGCACCCTCACACTACTTTGACTTTATGGCTCTCATCGTTAATCAGTATGGCAAGCCTAACCAGAATAGAGGTACAATTTAAATAATCCTGCCATTTGGAGATGCACTCTAATACACCGATAGAGAACCCAAGGCCAATTTGTTTCATGATGAATTACAGGACAATAAGACTACTGTGCCGCCAGTAGAAGACCAGAAACTCACGTATGAAACCAAGACTTTTTTTTTATAACTTCGCTTTATAGATGACATCTTCTTACTGTGGAGGGGACCCCAGGATTAATTTGCCATACTGGTGTCAGAAACTTGATGGATAAGATTATCAAGTTCACCTACCAAAGCAGCAAGACACAGGTAGATTACCTGCATGAGGAAATTACAAAAAAAATTATCAAATTATCTGCTGATCTGTATACAAAACCTACCGACAGAAATACCTTACTAGAGGCTAATAGCCATCATCCTTAGACGTCTATAAAGGGTCTTCAATATTCCCAATTGATCAGGCGAAAAGAGTGAAGAGCTACCCAAATACGGTTGAAGTTGAAATGTTGGCTATGATGCAGATGTCTCAGGAAAAAAGCAGCTTCAAAAGCAAAACAGAATGATGATCTGATACACAGAAGTGCATTACTACAGAAAAAAAAACATCCAAAAGAACAAAGACGGAGATTCACATAGATCATTGGGTTTAATCATTTAAGCTTTTTCAGTAAAAAAAAAAAACTGCTGTGATGTTGTGATTGCTTGAGTCGATAAACAAAACACTCAGCAACTTTAGGAACAGACATCTACCAAAGGGCCACTCTAGGCCTAAGAACCTCAAAGACTTATCAATCAATAATTTGATAATGACTAGTTACAAAGGAATTAGTAAATCCTCCCTTAGCAAAAAACTGGGTTGTTACTTGTGTGTGAGCTGTATAAATTGTACATACCTTGAAATGGGTTCATCCTTCATTAACCCCCTTTCTGGTAAGACTTACAGCATCCTACATATACTGGCCTGCTCCAGTCACTTAGTGGTATACATAATTAAATGCTCCTGCAAGCTATTGTATATGAGCAAGACCCGTCATCTAAGAAAACATTAGATGAAAAAATAATTGAACAGCCAGTAGCAAAACATTTTCAGCTTAAGTCTCATTCTTTTAATTAATTGTCTTATATGGCCATTGATAGTATTCCAGTTAACATTTGGGAGGCAATAGGGAAAAATCGCTCCTTCAAAGGTAATGCCAGTGAATATTCCACTTAAACATGGGGACTTAAACATGGGGACACCTCTAAATGACACCCAGTATCCTTGCCTTTCTCTCTCTCGCACAGATGAGCAGCTTCTTGGTAAACAAAATGTTATCACTGTTCCATCATCCTTCACCATTATTAGCTTCACTGTCTGAGAAACAATTTAATAATATTAGATTATAATAATTAAGAGCAACATGAAAACGCCTAACTGTCATCATAAGGCAGAATCAAGCAAATCTATTTAGGTTGAATCAAGTGTTGTTTTAAAAAACAAAACAGCCATATTACACGGGCAGGATTTTGCAGATAAGGATGTTTTGAGTCATTTGGAGCAGGAGTCATTTGGACCACTATACTGAATATTAAATAAACTAAATCACAAAATGATTCTGGCAATCTCCATCTCATCTCATTTCTTTTTCTGGCTTTTCAGAACTGTAAAAAAATTCACGTCTGGGTTACATATCTAAAATCAACACAAATAAATATATTTTTTGGATATATTTCTTTTGGTATTATTGCTACATACGTAAATCTATCTTTGTAGGATTTATGTATAAAATAAAATTGCAACAAAAGTGTGCAATAATGTGGTTTTTAGTGCATTTAGTAAAAATATTAGAGATATTTAAACCACAATCTCCAATAGCTATTTGTCTTTTTCCACAGAGGAAAGTAAAAAACAATGGAATCTAATGGTGGATGGATTACATCAGGTACCTCTACACAACATGCCTGTTACATCACTAGACAGTGTCGCCGCGCACACGCAGACAGCGCCGTTCCAAAAACAATAATAATGCTGTCTGGGGCCAAATGAACAGTACAACAAAATTCAACATGTCTTTGTAAATAAAACCCTAATTGCCAGTATAAATGTCTGACAGAGATCCATCAGAGAGAAGGGCTATTTTAGATCTGTCTGCTGGCAATGAGAGAGTTAAAGTGGTACAGCAAGAGTTATTTTGAGACAAAAAAAAATCTACACAGTAAAACAATCGACTGAAGTGTAAGACAAGCCTTTTTCTAGAGTGTTATACTCTGACCTAAATCAGTCTTTCCCTTTGAATCAGTTTATGTTATCAGTTATTTAGCAGATTGATTGCTGCTATGGTAACTGCACAGCCTGCTGTATAGACAGTGGCTTTAGTTCTCCATTCTTTCCACTGCTTATGTTGTTTCTCAGACCACATTCAGCGTAANCTGGAAATGAGGAAACATTGAGGGAATTAATTTGCTTTGACATTGTTGATGACATCTTTGCATATGTATATTCTTGCAGAGATAAAACAAGACAGTAGGTGCTAAAACATTGCTGTTTATTTATTTCCCGTGTGATCTACAATTCTCTAACCTATATCTCTTCAGCAATGTTACCTATTATCATACACAGATCAAGAGTTATTAGATGGTTGTAACTCATTTCAAGCTCTGTTCATCTCCTAAGAACCTGGAACATCATTTTGTCTCTTTTCTTAAAGGCAGGCACAAATCTTCCCGATAGCTAGGCATCTGCTGCCCAGTCCTGCTGATATTTGAGATGAGACACATTATTCTTTCCCTTAGGGCTCCTTCTAGTTTCTCAGAAATTCAGAGCCATTTATGAAGGTCAAATGATGAGCCATCCGGTTAGCTTGCCCCTTTAGAAATACAGTAGCATGAATGGGAGATTGCATGTGAATCTTTTCTGCCTGCATTATAGTCAGATTAAAACCAGAGCACCTGAGGTCATAGGGAGACATTACATAATTGAATGCATATTTGTATTCATGGCTCATTTAAATAAATCTATAAAAGCCTATAAAATTAAATTACCCTTTTTCAGAGAAATTGTGCATTGCTCCATGATGTTGGGTAAAAGCTAATATTAAAAAAAATTATTTACTGTCACTCAGCACAACTGTTACTTGTATGTTATAAAAAATAGACACTATGATATATAATTATAGGAAAACTATGGCACATCTCTATACTGTAAAAAAAAAACCATGAATGCATCCCATATTTCAGAGTACATACCGTGGGCCTGTGGATAGAAGACACCTGCAATAAAGACCGACGTATAAATATTAACTAAGTCACCCTGTGGGCACTCACCATACAGTTTCAACAGTCAACTCTTCACCCCTCCTTGTGGGAACCAAGCTTGCGTATAATGCGGCCTGCCTCTAAGAGATTTGTGCTTTTCAGCAGACCTAAACTGTGGGTGCTGGTCCACACTGTCAAACCTGGAATAGTGGGGTCTAGGGGACTAAAGGACAGGTTGACACTCACCATTTCATAGAATTAATAACATATTCAAAATATCCTGGGTAGACACACTTGGATAAAGTCAAAAGATACAACAGTTGATTAAGGTCTGGGAAGCTTACATGGACATATTACCATAACAATTAATTACAAAATGTATTACAATTTTTATGACAAAAAGTATAGTATGTGCTGCAAAATATAGTTAATAATCCACCTTAGCATTTTATATGTAAATCCTTGCATCCTAGTTTACAATGTAGAATTAATAGTGATCCTCACAGAAGAAAAACCTCATCTTGAAAGTACTGTAATGGAAACATATTATGAAAAATAAAGAAGATATTGAGAGGTAAGGAAAACATCAGCGTATGAAGAATTATTTCTTTTGACATGTTCAAATGCATAAAGGTTCCACCATGGAACCTACATGCAAGACTTGCAAAACAATTAAAGGGACCACCAGAGTGCAGCTCTAAATCAAGCGCAGAGAGAGAGGCATGCCATATGCCCCTCGTCCGTCTATGCTCCATCTAGTGTGTGCCGTGGTCATAAAATCTGGCAGTTATGAATTGAAAAATAGTAAAAATAAATAATTAATAATTAAAAAAGAACCATGCACATAATTATTATTTTTATACAATTTACAAGTTTATACATTTTTTTTTTTTTTTTAAACTTAATGGGGCAGGTAATTGTCCATAGGACATTACCTGCCTCTATGCCGCTGGACCATGTCTGGACATGGTGCAGGCTGCGCCTGTAATTAGCATGGCTAAGCCCTGTTAAAAGCGCATATTTAAATGAATCAGCTCCCATGAGCATAAGGTTTGGATGCATCCACTAGAGCTTGGCCACACTATGCAGGAACCATGCATCTGCATGATAACAATTCCCACTTATATAGACAGTGTCCACCTTAAGTCATGTTAGCACTCATTACATATGTTTGAATGTGGTACAAAAGACAAACATGATTTTATGCACATGCATAGTAAATTAAGTGTCCACATGTCATGCAATTTCTGTAAATAAGCCTTACATATAATACATTAAAAAAAATACTTGATCTTTCAGACGTTTCACTCCATCCTGAGTCCTCCTGTGCATAGTCCTCCAATCTCCACCAGTGCTCAAGATCTTGCACTGTACTTTAAGGACAAGATTGACAAGATCAGGAATTATTATCCTCCTCCACTACTAACATGCAGCTCAGTCCATCTCCTACACACTCTGGTACTATGTATTTTCCCCAACCCACAAATCACAAGGAAGTATCTGCTCTTTTCTTCTCTTCTTTCTCTTCTGCATGTCCTGTTGATCCCATACCCTCACAAATTAGTCAAAGTCTATCATCTGTGCTTATTCCAGTCCTAACTACAATCTGCAATCTCTCTCTACTGGTACCTTCCTGTCAAACTCTCACGCCCAGCTAAACTCTTTGAGATACTAATCTACTCTTGCCTGACCGACTTTATTTCTTCACACAACCTTCTGGATCCTCTCCAGTTAGGATTCCATTCCCAACACTCAACTGAAACTGCACTCAGTAGAGTAGTCAATGATCTTATCACCGCTAAAGGCAAAGGTCACTACTCTCTCTTAATTCTCCTGGATCTCTCTGCTGCTTTTGATACTGTTGACCATTCGCTACTCATACAAAAGTTACAATCACTTGGTATTCAGGACACAGCTCTCTCCTGGTTTATATCCTTTCTAATCGCTCTTTCAGTGTTTGCTTCTCTGGATCCACCTCCCCTGCACTTCCCCTGTCTGTTGGAGTACCACAAGGCTCAATTTTAGGTCCATTGCTCTTCACTATCTATACCATTTCCCTTGCACAGCTAATAAAGTCATTTGGTTTTCAGGATCATTTCTATGCGGATGATACACAAATATACCTATGCACTCCTGAGCTCTCACCAACAGTGTTGGCCTGTGTAACTGAATGTAACTTGGATGTCCTCCCACCATCTCAAACTTAATCTTTCAAAAACAGAACTAATAATCTTTCCACCTGCCAATAAAAGCTGTCCACCTGGCCTCTCCATTTCTGTTGAGAATGCTGAGATAGCTCCTGTTCACAAAGCTCGCTGTCTAGGAGTTACTCTCGATTCTGAACTGTCCTTTACTCCACACATACAATCTGTTTCTAAATCCTGTTATATACTTTCAAAACACATTTCCAGAATACGTAACTACCTCACACAAGACACTGCAAAAACTCTCATTCATGCATTAATCATCTCCCAAATCGATTATTGCAATGATCTCCTAATTGGGCTCCTACAGAATAAAATCACCCCCCTACAGTTTATATTACATGCAGCAGCCAGACTAATATTCTTTGCTAAACGCTCATCTAGTGCCAGTCCACTTTGCCAGTCTCTACACTGGTTGACTGTACTCGTTTTGTGCTGTGATATGAAATCGGCAGCATTCGCCAGGAATATAAAATCTCCAATGCATGGTGATGTATAGTATTCAGTAACTGTCGAATTCCTTTGGCGAATTGAAATTGTGTCGATATCCACTGTCGATTTTTCCTGTATTTGGCTGGCGATATGGCAATAATCTGGCATTTGCAATGGCGATTTTGTTAAAAATCGCCATGTCGAATTCACATACACAATTGCCCCGGCAAATTAAAAGCCTTGTTACTGGTGATTTATGTTAATCATCAGCCAATTAGGGCACATATTATTTCATTGTCAATCACTATATAAACTTGTTCATGGGCGTTTTCCTCAGAGGTAGGGAGAGTGGTTTGTGGTTGGAGTGTATAGGCGATTATTTCTTAGTGAGTGAGTGTGTTTGTATTTGTGTCATTTGTTGTTCTGTCTAATTTTGTTTACTTTGGGTTGGATTTTTTTGTCTTGTGCATTTTGTTTCTTTTGCTAATTTTTTCCCCATTTATCGTGAGTGAAAGGTTGTTTGCTAGGAGTGTGTTTCATTGTTTGTAGGAGAGGAGGTATAGTGTGTGTTTGTGTGTCTAGGTGTAGTTTGTCATTATTTTGTGCAGTGTGTTGTCTGTATATTTTGTTTTACCCCTATTTTTTTTTGGTTTGGGACAATCCACCAGTGGGAGCACTAGTTCTAGTGAGGAGGAGCAGGGAGCAGTGCAGGGTAGGGAGAGGGCTCCAGGTGCTAGGGCGCAGAGTAAGCCCAGGCGGAGAATGCGGCATTAGTGAAAGCATTGCTTTCTCGCAATGATGAACTGTATGGTGTACGTGCTGCCTCCATTTCTCAGAGTCGGAGAAAAAAACTGTGGGATGAAGTAGAGTCAGGGGTGAACGAAATTGGCCCACATAAGCGCTCCTTACGGAGAATTAAGAAGCGCTTCTCCGATATCAAGCGCCTTGTGAAGAAGAAATTGGGAAAGATCGCAGATTATCGGCTCAAAACTGGCGGTGGGGAATGCCCGATGTAACTTTTCATGCCTATGAAGAGACTATTCAGGCAATCATACCAGAGGAGTTGATTGAGGGTGTCGCTTCTTTGGATACAGATCACCCACCACAGTATGGTAAACATATTTTTTTAATATTATGTATTATTATTTACAGCCAAAAATTGTTACTTTTTGATATAATGTAAAAAAAAGAAATTTTTTATACCTAATATGTTTGCATGTTGTCTCAAGTCATCCCAAGGTTTTTTTATATCCAAAATTAAATATGCCTATGTGCTATAACAAGGATCAATTAATAACAACGGATTTTTATGGGGAGTCATTTTTATTTTAAAATGTCATTTGATTATTTTCCAATGTTTAGTAGTAAAGGGTATCATAGCGGTGCATTTTTCCTCGAAAGCTTTGTCGCTTTAGTGAATAGTTACTATATGCATTGAAAGAGGAAGGTTGTACCTGTATTTTAAGCTGACAGGCTAGATGTGTTCAGTAAAAATCTGTTTGCTTATCTTTTTATTTTTAAAAATAAAGAAGACTTGAAAAGTGTATACTAGAAAAATTTCTAAAAATTTCCTTTGCAAAACACCACAAAATAACATCCAACGGTTGTCCGTAAACATTTACCTTGTGTGTTTAAAAGGGCCATCAACTGCTGGATATCCACCGGCACCACTGGATGGTTCTTCTGCTGGCCAGACTCCAGTAGACAAAATTGACATGCCACCTGTTGAAGATATGCCAATAACAAGGTAAATATTATTCTTGCACTAGACATGGTTTTTTTGTATGGAAAATCATTACACATTTGTTAACTACCTTTTTAATATTTTTGAACACTGAGGAGTACATAACGCTCACTGCCATCACTGATCCAGAGCCTGCACCACCTCGCAAAAAGACGCACAAAACCCGGCACACAAGGCCAGAAACAGAGGCGGACCTGTCCACGTCAGCAGAACAACCTGTTTCAGCCCCATCTGCACAACAAACCTCAGCCATGGATGAGGTGATGCATAATTTGTGTAGTTTGCAGGACTTAATGGTCAAGGAGCAACATCGACACAATAAAATAATGGAGCACTACGAAAGGCTTAAGATGTCGCAGGCAGCCATGTTCGGTAATGGAATTAGTAAGGTTCTGGAGCAGATTGCTTTGAGTGTTACGCAACAATTACACGCCACTCAGAGTAATACATGTGAGCTGCAGACTGGCAATGCTGCAATAATATCTGAGCTGCAAAGTTTGCAAGCTAACTTGCAAACTCAATTTCAGCAGCATTTAAAAGGTAGTACTATTAATGAGTGCTCTAGTACTACACAAAGTACTGCTACACCTATCTCCACACCTTTGCCAACACCCACACAATCATCATGAGGAAGAGGCCATGGTGCACGTACCAGGGGTGGGAGATGGAGACAGGAGAAAATGTCTTGTACCAGGCAATCTCTAAGGCCAAAAAAAAAACATATAGTTACATTAATTCATGTATTGTTTTTTTCTACGTCACTTATTTTCATTTGCCATGTACCGGCAATTGCAGGATGTAATGCATGGTTTTTTTTTTATAATATGTTGGTAAAAACAAAATATATTGGTAAAACAAAACGTTATTTACAAAAAAAAAAAAAGAAATAAAGAATGTTAAACAAAAAAAAACCTGTGATTGTTTTGAAATGCAATACATATTTTTCCAAAAGTATTCTCCACAATTGCATTAAAGTATGTTTGTAACACAAGCAAATGGTAAAAATGCAAACACAAAAATGATTGCCATGGATACTCTCCTCTGGTTTAGTATTATGATATTTTAAAAAAAATATAACTTGGGTTTCAAATTTGTACAGTACAAAAAAACTTAGCCAACTTTGTACATGTACATGAAAAATTATCCCGAATGAGCCTACTTCTTGTCTGTAACTCTGACCTACCTTTCTTTCACTGCAGTGTGACTGGATCATACAGAGCACTTTTACGATACAACCAGGCTGGTCCATCCGTTGTATAATAATACTGTGGCACTTAGCCCTTTGTATCAATCCCCAATATCCTATAGAATGTAAGCTTGCGAGCAGGGCCCTCTTCCACATCCATTCTGTCTGTTACCACCCAGACATGTCTTATTGATTGTTAAATTTGTAAAGTGCTACGTAATCTGATGGCGCTATATAAAAACCTGTTAATAAATAAATATTGTTATTGTATCTTTACTTCTGGTTATAGGTTATAAATAGTTAAAGAAAGCAGATCATCTTTATGTGTGGTATGTTAAAGGTAAATTCAGATCAGCTTTGATTTTGTTTTTCCCAGCCTGCATATTTTGTGTTATTTTACTGTGCTACAGTGTGAATTCCAAACACAGTTCATGGCTTTCCTTAGCAACTTCCACATTTGTCTTACGCCCACATTCCTTCCACCCACATCTCACATTATTAATATGGTAATTATATACCCAAATACAAAACACTAGATACTGATTTCTAAAGAACAGGTTTACTACCAAACAGCTATAATAAAATGACACTCAATGAAAACACATAATTATAGAATGTGAAATCATTGTATTGACAAATACTTGCAGAATATCCTTAAAGTATGCCTATAGACACTATTTTTAATAAATGTAATAAAAAGAAAAATGTGACAAGGATTATTATGTTTCACTCTTATATTCAGTGTGTTTACAATACGTTATCTAGCTTTGTGCAGAGATGAATGCTTCCTTTTATACTATGGATTCTGTGCTTGTATTAAACTCCAAATCACAATGTATTCCTATACTGTAATGTTCATTTGGAGCCAAATGTAGATTTGTATATATTATTGCAGGTAAAAGTATGCAATGCATAGGCAATTAGCAGGCAATGATAAATTGTTCATACCTTATGTGCATATTTACTTGCACCAGTTGAGACTGAACTTAAAATGTATGATGAATATGCAGTCCCAGTCCCACATTTACATGCCTCCAACATTTATATTCTGGAACTTCATCTAGGGCAGGGGTAGGCAACCTTTATTATTCAAAGAGCCATTTGGACCTGTTTTCACTAGAGAAAAAAAGCTTGGGAGCCGCATAACATTTCACCAAAACTGAAATTTAATATAGCATTGTATGTACAATGGCCACTGTTTCAATTGCTGTAAGGCAATTTTCATCAGGGCAGCATACAAGTAAATAGTAAGACAAAAAAAAACTTGATGAAAATTGCCTAACAGCAATTGAAACAGTGGCAATTGTGTGTGTGTGTGTTTATATTTATATTTATAACATTTTCTCCTCCTAACGTCCTCTTTGGTGCTCTCCAGCTTCTGAATGACGATGACGTGATGCTGCACCTCAGTCACATAGCACGGCTGAATCCTTCCTCGATCCTGTGACTCTCCCAATCCTCCGTTAGTCACAGGCACAAATGTAATCGCGGCTCCAGGCACTGTGCATTTGCCGCGTCCAGCCATGATTACTTTTGTGTCACAGAGGATCGGGAGAGCCACAAGAGACTGCTGAAAGAGCCGCATGTGGCTCCGGAGCCGCAGGTTGCAGACCCCCGATCTAGGGTGACAAGAGACATAGAGTTTCTGGCAGCCGCCAGGTACTCCAGATTCATAGCTGCGCAAGAGTGCAGCTCTGAATCGAGCGCAGGGGGGGAAGGGGGGGTGGTTGAGGGGGCAGGGCATATTCCCCTTATCCCTGCGCTTTTTAAAAGCGCAGAGGCACAGAAAAAAGTTTAAAAAATAAATAAATGCATTATAAAATGAAACATACTAACATTTTATTTATTTTAATATTTTTTACACTTAATGAGGCAGGTAATTGTCCATAGGACATTACCTGCTCCTACGACGCTGTGCACAGCTTACACCATGTCTGGACATGGAGCAAGCTGCACTAGCAATCAGCAGGGCTAAGCCTAAGCTTTTCTCATTTACATGAGTCGCAGTCGCAAGGATGCGAGACGTGCTTTGCGTCCGGAGTTGCCACTTTTCAGTGAGGTCCATAGTACCAGCCCTGTTTTTTATGTTAAGTATCTTTGATGTGCAGTGTACAAGAGTATTAGATTACCTCTCTCTTTCAGAAGCAGTTAATTACTCAACACAATTTTAATACATTTATTATTAACATAATAATTACTACATTTGATTTATTCAACCTTTGATAAGGATCACTTTTGCAAAAATTAAAAGCCCAAAACGCATCATGTGACACCAGTTGTGTGTCCCAGAACTCTCCCCTTCAAAGTATTTATTTCCTTGAGAGATTTTGTTAAAAGAAACACATTTTGTCTTTCCATTGGTTTACTTTCTTTTTCCCATGTCTGTTCCCCATGGGAATAACAGAGACATATAATTCAGGAAAATCTGTCTTAAATATTTCACTGGGACTATACAACTTTGTGTACAGCAACTGTGAGAGTTTTTAAGAAAGAGAGTTTTGTGGACTTTCTATATCTTTATTTAACAACCTGTACCCTCTTTTATTTTTTATTTGGTATTGGTGATGATTAGACAAAAATTACAAATGCTGTCTACATTGCTAACTAATTAAATATAAAATGAAATACTGTAAGAGCAATGATAACAGCAGATGTATAAGACAACACACAACAGTTCAATATCTACCAGAGTAAATAGGTTTTTTTTATTGAATCTGGCAATGGAAACATGAACAGCTTTCTTCAGTAAATAAAGTAAATCTTTATTTAAGACAACACATATGGTCAATAGGATACACTTTGTAAGAATATCACGCACTCTCTAAACAACAGATTACATGTCTTTTAGCCTGTTAGCTGGAAAATACTAAACTTTTAAAGCAATAATATAAAAAAAATGGTATGTAAGTGCTACAAAAATACAATACAGTTATATTAGTTCAGATATATCTAAAAAGTCAATAAACAATTATCGGTACATTTAGTTGTAGGGTTTCAAAAATCCATATTTCAGTGCTTTTGTCTTTTGAATCAAATCGAAGTGTTTGCAGATGTATCCATGAACCATGTACAAAATTGATCACACCTGTATACATTGTCTCTGCCCTTAAAAATTAAAGCATTTCATATGTGCTCTCAATATGTCAGATATATTTTTACCATACAACACAAAATTGTGGTGTCCCTCCACAAAAATAAAATGCTACAAACAAAACTTACATAGTAATAGCACCTAAATCAATGGCGAACATGATTTCATGTTCGCCATTGATTTAGGTGCTATTACTATGTAAGTTTTGTTTGTAGCATTTTATTTAATATGTTTACTGTTTGTTTAATGTAGATATGGATATATGTTTTGTATTGTGTTGTTGGGTATATTACTGAATTATCCTGCGAGATGCAATAAATTCTATATATGATAAATTTATTTCTCTTCCTTGATTGAATATATGTGGTGTGCATGTCCGTTTAAGGTGATTACTGGTGGTGTAAACCCACAGCTTTTGTGGAGGGACACCACAATTTTGTGTTGTTTGGATATAATCAATTCGGACGTGCACCCAGAATATATATAAGATGAAATGACTATGACTGGTGCGGTACTCCATCTAGTATTTTGATATTTTTACCATATACTGTATGCTATATATATATATATATATATATATATATATATATACACATTTGGCATAAGAGACCATTGTCCCAGGAACGCACACACTTTGCTTTATCAACTGTAGGTGCACAGCTTTCAATAATCCAGACATAAGAAATATCCTCAAAGGTATACCAGCCGGCACACTGTATCCTTTAAAAATATATAATTTGATTCCATAATTGCTTAAAATGTTAATTTAACTTGTTTGGGCAAAATCCATTTCACATGCCCAATTAGATCCATACACTCCAAAGGGAACAAAACAGAAAATCAATATCATGCCGTTTATCCGTTATAGTCGCCCTATGGAACTTCAGCAGTATTCTCCATTTATGGGTTAAGTCCATATCCAGAATCCTTTGCTTGCCCGACAGCAGTTTCGGTGTATCAAACACCATCCTCAGGGGCTTTCGTTTCGTACACCATATATCACTGGATGGATATCGCATTATTTCCCAGGACAGACCGCCGTTTATATATCCTCTCAGATGAGGCACACCTGTGTGCTCACCCGGCGTGTATATAGATATATATATATATATATATATATATATATATATATATATATATAGATTGATACAGTGGTCGAAGTGGAAATTTAGAAGTGGGGGTATGGACACTCAGAAGTGGGGGTATGAAAACATAGAAAATAATGGAAGTCAATGGAGATTTGAAATGTTTCCATTACACCAGTGGGAGAAGTGCCGGTATGGCATACCCCCGTATACACCCCCACTTCGAACCCTGTATATATATATATATATATATATATATATATATACGAACAAAGGACTCCCAGCACTCATGCCATTAACCAGTAACCCTCTACACTCTTTCTTTAAAATAAAATGGCAAAAACATTAGTTACACACATATGCAAATATATAAAACTGTCCTGATTTGGGACTTATCTTATGTGTTTATGAATTGAAAACAACACTGTTGGGACCTTTTTGGGCCCATTCAAAATAGCCTGTTCTTGCAGGGAGCATTAGTGGTTTGGCAAAGTAGCTAAATTGTTCATCCTCGACCTCTTTCATTGTCAGCAGCAGCCGGGTCTTCAGTGCCCTCAGAACCTCCTTTCTCTCTGTAGCCACAAGTACTCCATCTTCTCCTGCATTGTTTCCTGGTAGTTACAGGACAGTGTGGAAAGGTTTATAGTATGTAAGGATTGAACCCAGCATAGACTGACACACATTTAAAGGTCCTCTATTGAGTGTATAAGGATTCCTGGATCCTGTCCTTTAGCTATCCAATTTGGCCATGAGGAGAACTGAGCCTGAGAGGCATGATTAATGCTGGAAGCGTTATTTTTATTAAATAGACCTTAGTGTTTAAATAAGAGCCACCATCAGAGATGGACAGCCAGGTCTGGAATAAAGCGGGGGACCAGTGCCTTGAATCTGCCACTGATGTGCAGCAGCAGCAGAGGGAATACAGCTTCTGTACTGGCTCTTGGGCCTGAAAGGACGTTCTCATGTCATAACGCCACATGGTTAGCCCGGTTCTTACCAATTTGGGCCCTGCTTATTTCTGATGGTGGCCCTGGTTTAAATAAACACCATTACTGCTAATTTGTATGCCATATCTGTATATATTTATTTAAAATATACTTGAAAGATCACTGAAAAAGCTACATCTACAAAATACATTCTCTATACTTTATATTGCCTGTGATTTTACCTTTGACATGGTGGCACACTTTTTCCTTTCACTTGCACTCAGTGACTATAGGTCAGAGTGCACAGGTTAGTTTCTAGCCCATATCAGATGTATCTTGCAAAGCACAGTATAACTCTCTTTAACAGTACTTGAAAACAATGTCAGAAAAAAATCAATTACTGCTTCTCAGCCCTAATCGTGTAATTAAAGTAGTCTCAATGATATCAATGGACTCAATGGTTCAGCTAACACTATGAGAAAAGCTGTGATCATTATCTGCAGTATCCACACATATGGAATGATACAAATACAAGGGGCAAATGTAATTAGGAGAACAAGGCTAGTTATCATTCTTTCTCTCAACAATTTATATTAAAAAAAGACTGGAACATACAGCTGATATTGCAGAGCAGTAAGTATCTTGTTACATCACTAAAAGATCACTTAGCGACAGACAAAACAAACAAGAGTCATCTTTAAAGAAGCTAATGAGAACGCTATTGCATTATAAAAAAATTACAAATTATATCCAAGAAAATAATATTGCAGCGCCAAAAAACCAAAGATAAATAGACCGGAATTTGTCTGCAGGTAGTAAACCTTATGCCTTTTTTTTCTTACTCTTTAATCACAGTTTTCCAATATGTGCACATGATGACTTAGTGATCTAACAAGGGAGTCTTGTAAAAACAGTTAAATAGATCGGGAGCCTACATTACAATTTACATTACAGCACAACGTACATGGAAAAAAATGAAGAATAATGTGAGAAAGGAATTAGAACAAAATGATATTATATAACCAGTGATATTTCCAGTGCCAAGTTCCACTTAGTCTTGAATTCTGTCATTGAATCTATAGTGAGGTCTCATTCCCAAAGTGGACATGACTTCAATGGCTACTAGGATGTAACCTTTTATATTATTGTTGTAGGGTAGAAATTATGGAGAGAAGTAATTCTGCATAGTATGGTTAGGGAGAAAATGAACCCATACACATAATGGAATAAAGTTTGAGATCTGAGGAGTTCAATAAGGACTGCAGGGCTTCTGACAATTCTGAAAATCAAGCAACCTTTGCTTCTGTAATATAATAGTATTTCTATTATTCAATAGAAGTTCTGGTGTCGAGTAATACAGAAAGCAGGATCTCTACTACTCTTATAGAATTCTGCAAAGTAGGGTAAAGTGTGCATCCGTCAGATGCTATACCACAGGGCCAGATTTAAATTACACTCTCATGACTTACACTGTCATGGGCAAAACCATGTAGAATTGCAGGGGAGGTAAAATGTATGTTAGTGTTTTCATGCAGGGAGAATGAGATTGGAAAGTGGGGTTGTTGCCCATAGCAACCAATCAGATTCAAGTTCTCAGTTTCATTTTACACACTGAAGAATGTGAACTTGAATCTGATTTTTCAATCTCACTGCTTAGAAAATTTAGGCCTATGGGGCCGATTCAATCCCCTTCGCGCGAATTTTTTCTGCCTTACGCTGTTTGCATAAGGCAGGAAAACTCGCATTTTTTTTGTTCGCGGCTCATTGAGGTGCGTACAAAAAGACGCGAGCTTTCAGTCCCGTAATAGACGGGAGAAAGCGCACTTCGCGTTTTTTCCCGTCTTCGCGAGGGATTGAATCGGCCCCTTAGTGTGCAAAAAACCTATACTGTAAATATTTAAAGTAACCGTTTTTTTTAACACATTTTATTTGTTCTGCTTTTGCTGCATTACGTGTTTAAAATTGCATACTTTTTATTACAAAGTCACTTTTTGTTGGACTAATACTTTTAAAAATATATAGTAAGTGCTGTGGCCAGGGATTCCTTTTATTTATGCACATTACTTACAGAACAACCAGTACTAATGCACTTATAAAAAGTAAAAGCCACAGTAAAAGTAAAAGTCACATTAGAAAAAAAAAATAAGCAGAGCAACTAGTTGAATGGTAAATTAAGTAAAACTAAAGCTAGGTAAACACGGTAAGATAAATTGTTCCAATCTAAAGATTTTTCAGTGGGCAAAACCATGTTGAATTGCAGGGAAGGCAAATTAAATTATTTACAATCAGTATTCCTAGCCCAAGTCTAATAACAGTGTAACAGTAACACTGGTCAGTATCTGTGTGCAACATGCAAAAATAAAGTATTCTCCCTGCATGCAAATACTAACATATATTTTACCTCCCCTACAATTCAACATAGTCCCTCTCAGCTACGGGTCTCATGGAAACCACACACACACACAAAAATATAAATCTAGATGAATCATTTCACTGGTCTGAATAAAACATGTAAATAATAAGAGTTGATGTTGATAGCAGGTCTATAATAAGATATGGATGTAGGTCAAGAATGCAATTACAAAGAGGGTAATGAAGATAGAATAAGGATAGAATTATCAGTGGTTCTTAACCTGGTTCTGTAGCTTGCAACTCTTACACACCATAAAAAAGGCTGAGGACCACTAAACTAGAATTTAATATTTATTGGTTTGTATTATTTTGCATTTGTATACCAAGAATAGTCATACTAATGAATTTGACAAACTCCCAGTAAAGAATCGAAAGCTGGGTACACACTTACGTTTTGCAGACAAAAAATATCGCCATCTTCATGCTGTGCTTGTACAAGCTGACTTCTTTGATTGTCCGCAAAAAATCCCAGAAACCTTTGCTGCAGTAATATGCTGCAATTACATACTGGTCCATTGGTGGCTCTATACTGATTTTAGAAAGGGAATTGTTGATTGTGTCAGTACATACTGAAATTTTTCTGTAGACATTGCAACATTATTGATCAAAACTATTAGTTTGTCGGAAACAATTCTGCAGCATGTTTGAGAGTACACACCGAACATATGTCTGCTGTCATTCATTGCATGATTTACACGATAATCATTCTAATGTGTACCCTGCTTAAACCCAACCATGTAAAGGGATGTTAATGTGTACAAGTAATTTATGCTGTTTCTTATTACTATTCATTAGCATATTGAAAACAATATTAGCACAATGATTATAACTAACAGTGCATCAGACCTAATGGAAAGTTTGGAAAATGAACAAATAATGAGATTTATGCACGTTTGGATAGCCAAGAATTGTTATTTGTTATGATGGTGTGGGTAATATATTTAGAAGCAATCGTTAATTAAAATGATTTCCTATTCACCTTATGCAAACACATTTGAATGATAATGATCCTTGACATGAAAATCCATTATCTCTATATCATCTAGATGACACCTCCACAGCAACCTGTATTTTTGAAAATGAATGTTTTAAAATAACGAATACATTCATTGTAAGATTCATTGATCTGATAAACAAAAGGTAGATGTTGCTAAAAGTAGATGCCCTAAATGTAAACAAAATCAAACAGGAATAAAATTGATAAAAAGCTACAGCAAAATAAAATCCACAACACCTTTGCCTCTTGGTTATTCTTGTACCATGCTTCTGGCCTTTTTGCTAGCTCCTGGATTCTGGAACACTTTACATTGCACATTTACTTCTCTGAGCTAGAAAGCTGCCACATTGAGGTACTACAGTACTGCACTACTTTAAATGTTATTGTCGAAGGCTCTTAAGAAAATCATATATACAGCAGCACATTCACAAGATGTTATTCACAACAGAAAACATGTATTGCAAATGGTTATTTATTCTTATTTCACATAATGTAAAGGATTACAAGTTATGCCACAGAAGTGTTGTCCTTTGAAGGCCTTTCATTTGTTCCCACTGAGAGCTAATCTTCATATCTCTGTCATGCGTTGGTGGTGATGCAGTCAAAACAGTGGGGAGAAAATCTGTTATTTACAATAAACACTGTGTGGGGTAGGTTTTTTGTTTTCCACCTAACACAGATGCTTACTTTGTAATCTGATTAGATTGATGCATATCCAGAAAACTGCCAATTTGTGTAGCTACTTAAGTCTATTGATTTGTGGAAAAGAAATTGTGCGTACAAAATATAATACATTTCCATTTGGTATATCTGTGACACAGAAACTTTATTTTTTTTGTTATTTAACCCCTTCAAGACACGGCATATGTGGTCTCTGAAGACCAAGCTCTATTTTCCAAATCAACAAGGTTGCATATACATGTGCTAGAGATTAGTACCCATCATGACATAATTAATTCAGAACTCTAAAAGGAGTTAAAAATGACAGCCTCGCATAAAAATGTGAATGGAACTTTATACAGTTAGATGTCTAAAAATATGTACAGATGCATGGTCTGACATGGTTGAGAGGCTTTTTAAATTAAGGGCAGACAAGGTACAAAATAGTAAATAAATAGGTCAGACAGGAATAAGAAATTTGGAATTTATAGACCAATGAATACAACATTTGTAGTGAAGCTATTGACAATTTCACCAGGGGGTTCTGAAGCTTCGGCATGCAACTATATATACATATTTTTTTGACATTTCCTTATACTATTTACCTCACTATACTCAATTTGCACGGATGGAAAAACAAACTGTTTATCACAATTCATGTATATACTGTATAATAAAACTACTGTTATTGTCATCCATAAATATAATTATATTTTTTTAAATACTATTTGCTCTTGCATATTTTTCCATTTCTTTATTCTAGTAAGAGGTAGTGTAAATAGAATAAAAACACTTTTATTTTCCATATACACAAAAGAACAAAAAATGCATCCCTGTCCCTCTTTATGCACGCTGGAATAACAAGTGCCAGTATGGGCATGAGTACCAGGTCATACTGGCATATGGCAAAACATACACTTACACATACACTACACTTTCAATCTTTCCCTAACTACAGCGAACAATACACATACAATAACATACTAAAAAATATTTTTATTATTGAGAAAAAAATGACTATGATTATTTACCTGATAATATGCTTTCCTGACTCATCCATGGCAGCACAAACCAGTGGGATTTGAGGAACCTGAGTGGATCCTACACAGGAAAAAAAGACAGCGGCAGGATATAAAAAGACCTCCTCCCCATTATCGTCTTCCCATCCTAAAAGCAAAGACACACATACAAACAAACAATACAGGAGGGTATATATGTGCTGCCATGTAGGAGTCAGGGAAAGCATATTATCAGTTAATAATATGTCATTTCCCTATATTGCCATGGAAGCACAGACCAGTGGGACAAACCCAAGCAGTTAATTGACTGGGTTATAAAAACTAAATAATAAGCAAACTAACAACTAAGGAGCTAAACTGCAGCACTAAGAACTAGCCTATCAAACGTTGCGTCTTCCGATGCCAGCACATCTACTCTATATTTGGTAATCATGTGGATGGATGCCCAGTCTGCTGCCTTACAATAGTCAGAAATGGAAGCATTTTTTTTCCAATGAAGTGGAAATAGACCTAGTGGAATGTAACATATAGTAACATAGTAGTTGAGGTTGAAAAAAGACATCAGTCCATCAAGTTCAACCTATGGGATCTCCTGCGATCTTAAATTCTATAATTGAAATTGATCCAGTTTAAATATACAANAGCTCCCTCCTGATTAAGATANTAAATAACTTACCAGTCATAACCCTGAATACCTTTTACCTCTAAAAATTTGTCTAACCTCCTATTGAATCCATCTATTGATCCTGCCATCACAACCTTCTCAGGCAATAAATTCCATATCTTCACTGCCCTTACTGTAAAGAACCCTTTCCTCTGCTGGTTGTGAAAGTTCCTTTCTTCTAATCTTAGCGGGTGACCACGTGTC
>JABWIB010000329.1:101957-117458 GCA_016617825.1 Platyplectrum ornatum
CACCTCCCCTTTTATTTAACCTATCCCTCCTGAAGAGAGTATAGCCCTTCAAGTCTACTGTACAGTCATGTTTATCATCCCATCATGTTTCTGTAATCCCTATAATATCATATTCCTCCCTCATTGCTACTAATTCTCCATTTTCCCAGCCATGCTTCTTGCATTTGCCAGCATACCCTTAATTGTAATGCCTGCTCTAACTNTATCTTTTTCCTTAGTCATTATTTTTTGTGTTATAGGCTGTAACAAGGGTTTTAAGATTTTCAGACGGGGCATTCCCTGATTGTTTATAGGCTTCTAATATACAAGATCTAATCCATCTTGCAGTGGTAGCTTTGGAGTATGCGCTTCCCCTAATCTGACCCTTTACCAGAATAAACACTTTCTTCTTCCGGGCTTGGTTCTATCAATATAAATTTTTAAGGCATGAACCAGATAAATTATGATATCTGCGTTCTTTCACATTTTTCCGGTCAGGACAGAATATGGTAAATAATTTATTGAATTATATGGAATCCCAAGACCATCTTGGGTAAGAACTTGGAATTCGTCCTTAGAACTACATTGTCTTGAAAGAAGTTAATGTATGGGCTGTTCTGATCAGAAGGCCTGAAGCTCAGAGACTTGTCTTGCTGAAGTAATGGCAACTAGGAAGACCACCTTCCAAATTGATAACATCAGTGGAATGTCCTGTAAGGGTTCGAATGGAGTGTCCATTACAACATTCAAAACTAAATTCAAGCAGCATGGAGCTACCGAGGATTTAAAATCCAGATTGACCTTTCATGCTGCTTGGACAAATTTGGCTATATATTTATAATGGGCCAAATCCATCTTCATCTCTAATGGGCACGAGATTTGAATCTTGAGGGTACTGACTGCTAATCTTAACTCAAGACCCTTCTGTAAAAATGTCAAAACTCAGCTAACTAGGCTTGGCTTCCTTGAATGTTCTTTAAGGTGATACATATTTTATTCATACATAATAATATTTGGAAAATGTACCTTTTCCTGCTTTCAGTAAGGTGTTAATTAGAGCACTGAAACCCTTGCTTTTTCAGGTCCTGGACCTCAAGAGCCATGCTGTCAGTTTCCATGTCTGCAGCTCTGGATGACGAAGATGGCCCAGGTGAATAAGGTCTGGAAGTTGAGGGAGTCTCAATGGCTGGACGATGTATAGACTGCTTTCGCATACCATGCCCTTTAGGGCCAATAAGACAGTATGGCAATGACCGTAAGGTACTTTCCTGTTCTTGGTCATCGCCTTATAGTGCACTTGAGGCCCATTCCCATCTCTGTTTGATCATCTGGAAAACATTCAGTTCCCATTAACCGGGATGAAAATTGTAATATCTGAGATGGTCTGCCATCGTTGCCCGCAATAAAGACAGGTCGAAAAGATTCCTTTCCTGGCTTCTTTTCTGGGTTCTAACATCATGGATGCTCTCTTGGTACCTCCATGGTGGTTGATGTAAGACACCACTACACTGTTGTCTGTTTGAAGGACAACATTCCTCAGGCGAACGTGACTGCTTAGGAGTTGAAAGCACAAAGAACTGCATTAATTTCCCTCTGGTTTGAATGAAACGTGTTTTTTTTGAAGGGGCCACGTGCCTTTAGACAAAAATTCTAACTTGTAATCACTCTTCTAAATATCTAGGACCCACCTCTCTTTGATGAAGTTGTGCAAAATTCCCTGTAACCTGGAAAGCCTTCCACCTACTACTCCTGGTAAAGAGCCTGGCAGCATGTGAATACTGCGGAGGATTATACTTGCCAGCTCCTGCTCTTTGGGCACGAAACCCATATTTGGAGGTAGCTCCCTGGCCTCTTCTATAGTTCCTTCCTGGGCGGTGGAATCTAGCCTCCCTGAACTCTTGTGAAGGTCTGAAAGATTTCATAAGCAAAGACTTTTTAAGGGCTCTGTTCTGAGCAAGCCATTGAGACTTCCCTCCTGACGTTTTAGAAATCAGTCCATCCAAATTTGTCAAAACAAATCGTTCCCTTGAAATGGAAGTGACAAAAGCTTATTTTTAGACTGAATGTCTGCAATCCAGGGCTTCAGCCGTAGGGCTCAACTTGTAACTGTGGAGGAGGCTTACACTCTAAAAGTTATGCGCACAAAGTGCAGGGAGGCCTTGCAAAGAAATTCAACAGACAGTTGCAATTCTTGCAGAAATTTTTTTAGCTCCCCTCATCCAGAATGTTTGCCTCTAAAGAACTGCACCATCTCCTGGTTACTTTTCATGTGGTGGCAATTGTGACCGCTGTTTTTAACGCAGCGCCAAGAATGATGTGAACTAAGCTTTTTCAAGCCTACCTCCATTTTTTATCCAAGGCCGCCTTGAATACATTTACGTCTTCCTGCGGTAACGTAGTACAGTGAGAGATCCTCGATATGGCTGCATCTTAGGCGGAGTATCCAACTTGAAGGTCTCATCTGGATGAAAAGGATTAGCCTGCTCCTCTTTGAAGGCACTGCCATCCTTCTGTCTGGACATCTCCATTCATCCAATATTAATTCTTTGAACTTAAAGAAAATATTTTTCTCTGAATGGTAATTCTTGAAGACTAGGATCTTCCCTTGATTATTCAATGTAATGTTCAAAGCCTAGTGAATCAGTTTGACAAGGTTATCCACCATGTCCACGTTATATTCCCCTTTAATATTGGGCACTACAATCTTTTGATCAGATACAACTGATCTTTCAGAAGGTAACAGCCGAACATCATGTTCCGAGGGCTCCTGACTGGTCACTAATGACTGACCTGGGTCTCTTCTGGGAAAATCGCAGAAGGTCCTCCTTGGTGACAAAGGTGTCTGCAAACGCCTCCTTCATCATAACAATGAGTTCAGTTATCTTTCAGTTAAGTTTACAACAGCAAACTTTTATGTTTGGTTGGGTCCCAATGTGCTCCAATCAGGATGTGCATAGAACGGGAGCCAGTTTGAACGCATGCAAAATGCAGGCCTGGATGGTATCAGCAAAAAAAAAAATTTCTTAAAAAAAATGTAAATGTACAGGCCAAAATCTCACATACAATTATAAATAATATTGTCTTTTCATAAACCTTAATAACTGAAGGTCAAATGTAAAACACCAGGCATGTAATTATTAATAAAAGAAAAATCCTAAGTAAAACAACCACCTAGTGGAACATAGAATTCAGGTAATTATGTTGCCATGTAATTCAACTAATCGGTTACAAAGCTTGAAATACATTTTGTTGATTTTAAGTCAATTATCAAGCATGGCTGAACTAAAAGAAAGGTGAATTAGCATGTCAAGTAACTAATACATGGCTTAGTATCACGATTAATTCAAAATTAATATGGGATATCAATATTCATAACAGACACATTGTAGATAAATTGTATGCATAGCCATGGTTACACAGCAGCGTAATTTGCAATTTGCTATGGACAAACACCTACATGATTTCTCAAAAAAATGAAAATATGCATGAGTTAGTCATATTTTCATTAACAGTTGAAGGGAATAAGTCATAATTGTTAATTATTTCTTACTTTTAATGTCTGCTTCCCATAATGTTGTAAAACGCCTCTGTTTTCCATGTTCACATCAACACAAAAGCATTGATAAAATATAAAAACAGCATGATATAATGTTACACATAGAAATGTTGCTAATACAGCCTATTAGAATAAAATACATTAATTGTTATTTCTTCATGCCAGACACCGTCTGTTAAAAGGTTTGCTTGTAAGATTTGTAAGGTCTGCTTGTAAGATTATCAGTTCACTGAACTATTCATTATATATAGTGTTTTACAGAATAATAATTTGATTTATTTTTATTTATTCTTTGAAAGAAAAAGGAAAAAACCCAGCGGCAACATTGAATTTGCTACAAGTTAGTAATGCATTATGGTTAAGAAGCCCTTTATAAACGTTATGGACATAGATTTGACAAAAATATTTGATAACATGAAAAACAGCCAAAGGAGGCAAATTGCAAAGCAGGTGACATATTATGAATTCTGGTTACCACTCTGGTCCCATATAACTCATAAATAAACACTTTATCACAACAGTATCTGAGCATTTGGTTACATATGCAGTAACCAACCTAGATAAAATGCCAAAGTATCAGTGAAAACAGCCTTCTTTGTACAGACAGTTGGACATTTTCACTGAGCATTTGCAAAAGAAAACGTACACACTTAAAATAACACAGTAAAAACATACACACGTAAAATTTACACACGTAAAATAACACAGGAGATTACATGGGATTACAAGGGATAAAAAGAAATTATAATGCATATTAAAACACTATTTTTCCCCTAAAAGTTAGTATGACATGTTTGATGGTAAATGTCACCAGAGTAAAACAAAATAAATCCCAATGAGCGCTATGTAATAAATATGATACATATATGATTGACAGGTTTCATTTTCATTCTTTGGCACACTTATTGGATTGCTGTCAATATTTTAATAATTTTTTTTCCTTTTTTAACTACTTTTTCCATCAGAAAGTCAGCACAGCTAAATTAAGGCAGGATTGGATGTAGACAAAGCAATGGTTCCTTTGCATTTACCATTACATTATATTGCTATACTATTAGTTGCTGTGTTTTACCTAAACATGCCCAATATAACAGTTCTCTGTTTTACTACCTTGCATTTGATATTATCAAGCATATAATTCAATGCAGGCAGACAGAACTGAACAATAATGGAAATTTTTAAATGTGCCTGTAACTGGATTCAATTTAGGAATACCAACTGCTACAAAGTGAAATGTATATGCAGAATAAACCTACGTAAATACAATACTGTAGGTGTTCAGAAGATACAGTTTCAAAATGCATTGAAATCTTTATGCATTTGAATAAGCTACTTATAATTCTATTGAAAAGATTTTCATACACATAACAATTTAAGGGGCACAAATTAATCCAAAACAGAAAGAAATGATAAAGACATAAGAAAAAATGACAGCAGTGTAATTTAATTAGTAATATTAAACAGTGTATTGTTAATACAATATACATAGAATATCTTGGTTGTTTAGAAAATTTACGAATATTAAAAAATTACGTACAATATGAGGACCAATCTGATTAAAATCTTTGTAAGTACAAACCAGTAGTCAAAGTGGACATTAAGAAGTGGTGGTATGGAAACAGAAAATAATATAAGTGAATAGAGAATTGAAGTTTTACAATAATATCAGAGAAAGAAGTGATGGTCTGCCATGTCATTGTACATCCCCACTACGAGCCCTTGTACAAACAATAGGTTTAATCAAATTAAGGGGTTTCCCTAAAAAGCTGAATCTGATGCTACACTATTAAAGTGTTGAACTGGAAATTCCCAGGTCAACACTGCGCAGGGTGAACAGGCTACCCACACAAATCCCAAATTTGTTGCTGGATGACAGACCAATATAAGTACAGTATACTCAGAGCAATGCTTACGATCACATTTGAATTGCTTTTAAAATACCCATTTTGTGTGATGTCTTTCCAAAAACAATGTGTTCTTTTTTACATTTCAGTCTGAATCTGTCATATCTTGATTTTCCTTCATAAGGTATTTGTACAAGCAGGGGGAATTAAACCATCAATTAAACTGTCAATCACATTAGCTTACCCAGACACCTCTTCAGTTACTGTATCTCACAGGCTGTTTAAAAGAAAGGAAATTCATTTACAAATTGTCATATAAGTTCTCAAATACTGACCTTCTAACCCCCCTCCCCCCAGGCAGCAGTTTATACAAGTAGTAAGCTTCTGTCACTGTTTTTATTCTTTTTTCATTAAAGAAAACTATTTTTCATTTAGTTATGCATGCCATTCTTATTAAAAACTGTATTGAAAAAGCATTTGTGTTTTTTTTTTAATATGTTGTCTTCATTTTCAATAAATACATTTAAGCCGAGTACACACACTTACGATCACTCTTACGATCTCCCTGGCTTCCAACAAAGTGGCCCAATAGACATAGAGATCATACAAGTTGTAGGTTAGGTCACAGATATAGCTGTAGAGCTGTACAGCTTGAGAGGCCTGAATTAACTGACCATGTGCGGACCATCAGCTGTTCTGAATATCTACTGCTTTTATGTTTACATCCAGTCTGGTGTCAGAGCTGTTGTCACTTGTCACAGATACAGATTTAAGCAAACCCAGTGTTTGGTGAACCGAAAGCTGGAACTGCATAACTGTCAGAGGCCGATAATCCTCTCCATGGGAGAAAACAACATCTCCCCGCTATACAGGGGGTATCCACACAGGGGGTCATACCTTTAGACCGGCACACAATTTTTTATTAAAAATACATTGTGCAATTTACATAGTGCATGCAGAATAGAGTGCACATGCCCACAATATTTTTCAGGCACTTTCCAAATTCATGCTGCGGAAAACATTGCATACTCCCCGGTCTGGATCCCGTCCTGTTTGCCACAAGCAGCAACATTGCTAAAATGTCAATTACACTTGTTGTGCATCAACTACTGCCTTACACATGCTGCTATTATAGCCCAACAGCTGCTGCTCAAAGTAGAACCAAGAAATATCTTTGTAAGTTAGGCTGTTTAAGCAAGCATAATATTCACACTTTATGAATCTATAATCTGTGACGGCGGAGTATGACAAGTTGGCTTGTTTAGAATGTGAAAGCATGGTGGGAGAGAGAAAGCATTTAAATCCTACAGTGAGGGTTAGGCTGTCTTAATTTAGGGTAGGGTACTAAGTTTGCAAGTTCCGTGTGTGTGAGAGAGGGGTACTACTATACACTAATGGCTTTAGGATTCAACTCATATAATTTGATTACATATAAAACACATACAAACAGGTGTTTTTAGGTCTAAATCTGGTCCTTTATCCTTGCAAACTTGTTACAAGTTGGCAAAAGTTATTTCTTATACCACTGTAATCATTTGAGATGAAATAGGAAATATAATTATAATTTATTAATATAAACGAATACTTGATAGGAATCCATTCTTCTTAATAAAATTTTCTATAACGAGTCTATTTATATTTCTACTTTTTTTTACTTGTTTATATTAACACTGTTACAGATAGTGTGAATTATCATAGCAAATTTAATGAATACTGCACTAAATTTATGTTTTTAATGTAGGAAATTGAATTGGCTTGCACAGATTACAATTAATTAAATTTACCTCCCCTGCAATTCAACATGGTTTTGCCCATGAAAGTGTAAATCTGGCCATACACTATGCACTATTTTCAAAAATTGGCTGATAAATGGTTTAGTGTATGGGAATGTTTTTTTTTCAAGCGATCGCCCGATATCGTTCAAAACATGGTTTCAAACGATTTTTTTGATCTTTCGGTCTGTACAATCTTAAATATTTTGATTGGTGAAAAACCGTTCAGTGTGTGGGCACTTCCAATAATCCTGGCCTATTAATGCCACTTTAGAAGCATAAACCAAACGATTAAAAAATATCTATTTTCAACATTTTTTTTTATTTTTCTTTAAAATGATTGTACTATGTATGGCTCTTTCTTATGAACGATTTTTTGATTGTCTCTCTGACTCTATTATTGTGCAGTTTCTGAAAAAATTGGCACCACACACATTTCCAGTAATTGCAAAATTGGAACAATAATTGTTATAGTATATGGCCAGCTTAAGTCATGAGAGTGTAAAGATATGAACCTGGCCAGTGGTCGAAGTGGAAATTTAGAAGTGGGGGTATGGATATTCAGAAGTGACGGTATGAAAAAACTGAATATAATGGAAGTCAATGGAGATTTGTAATATTTCAGTTACAGCAGTGGGAGAAGTGCTGGTATGGCATACCCCCGTATACACCCCCACTTCGAGCCCTGAACCTGGCCCAATATCTGTACAAGCAAATTGTATCACAAATCTGCATCTGGTCCAATATTACTAAAAAAGTGGACTATCATTATAAGGGATTAACATTATGGTCCATTAAATACAATATCTTATGACAAAAGCAATGTAGTACATGGTCTAATAACACGCACATAATGGTTAATAATGAAATAAAATCACTTTTAAATAGCGATGGAGGAATTAAAGATTGATATGACAATTTTTGGTACCCATTCAAATGAATGAGTGAGGTCTGAGAGCTTGCCATCCTAATAGATAGATAAAACTGTTATAGTATTTCCGCATTCCTTATAAAATATAAAAACATTACAATGCTACTTTTTTGTTTTAATTTTCATCTGATTTCATGTAATCAAATTACATTAAATATTAAAATAATCATAAAAATCCTACCTTGTATCCAAGTGCTATTTTACAGTTCTACTTTTTATTCAAGGTGTGTAGAAATATAAGCTGGAATTAATGTTTGCAAAATCGCAAGCCTAATAATGTATTAGAATCAAATATAGAAAGAAGTAATAAAAATCTCCTGAATAATGCAAACTGCTTTCACATACAGAATTGAAATTGCAAAACCCCTATGTCTTACCAAAATCATTCTCCTGATATCAATAAATAAGCAGTTCTGATATCATAAGGTTAAGGATATTGATTTTATCAAATGAAAAGCAAACCGTGAGCTACATGTATCCAAATGTCCATTAGGAAATGAATTTTTAAAATTTACACTTAACTATGCAGTCCGCATTGGCTTGTACTGCTGCATAACACAACAGTAAAGGAAAAGGTTCCTGCACTCTCATATAATATGGTCACTGGTATATTGTGGCTATGGACTGGATCCAAACTTACACACTGCATGTTATTTACACAGCTTATCTGTGCAAATGACATCACTGTAACATCTGCACAAGATAGATGTTACAAGTACGTTTATTAAGTGTATGAAGGGGTCACGTTTGCGGTTACATGTTGCATGCCAGCTAACCCCGGGGTTAGATATCATGTGTTTATGGGCTGCTTTGCTACCCCTGGAGTTTCTTCCCTGCAGTTTGGGGTCTACTGCCGGAAGCCGATCCCGTGAAGCACCGCCGGCTCGTCTGCCTCCGGTCTCCTTGGCAGTGACGCTCCTGTCCTCTGACGTCTGGATCGCAGCTGCTCCTCTCAGCTCCATATCTCCTGTTCCAGGGTACCTGGACGGCGCCTCCCTTGTGACTGAAAGCACTGGTATCTGGATCCTGCTGGCCCACATTCTGCTGTCTTGTGGTAAGTTGGGGCCCTGCTGAAGCCTGCATTGTGGCCACTAACCGCCATTTTGCCCATCAACCCAATCACCCAGCCCTCTGCCTAGAGTGTGTCTCACTGCTGGTGAGTCTCCCTGCTTGAAGTTTACAATATAGACTCTGACTATCCTATTGTTGCACGTCCAGCAGTGCTACGCCTGTACTCTTTGTATTTATACTAGTGAGGCATAATACAGTCTCTCTATACCCATTGCTGCAGTCCCCTCTCTCTGGTTTTCTATTTTCTCCCTGCATGGCTTCCATACTCTGTTGTGGACTTAATATTCTACACGCTACGTGACCCTGTACCAAATGATGGCCGCCCTCCGCTCACATATCACTGCTAAATACGATGCTACGAGTTCAGGAGCCTTCTTTCACTGTTAGCGAGCTCAGAAACCGTACCTGAAATTGAAAATGGAGGAATTGGTTTAATCCCATAATGGCTTGATTGACACTCAGGACGTTTTGCAAAAGGAGGTGGACCTTCTCAAGTTTAAGGTCAATTTACTTTTTCCTCTGTGAGGCTCACAACATTTCTGAATCTGATTTCTCCCAGGGTCTCCAGTTCTTCTCCAACTTGTCCGTTGCTACATGGTCCGCCCGCCTGTACTTCCACCCGCTCTACGGGCCAAGGATGTCCAAAACCGCTGGGGTTTTCTGGTGAAGCTCCTCGTCCACTACTCCGGTTCTCTGAATGTCATCTCATCGGTGGATGCAGGGGTGACACTTCTCTCCTCCTGGGGAATCCCTGTTCATTGTGATCCTGATCCCCCTACGGTCTCAGGGGGAACTCTCTTTGGCTCGCCCCCGAATTTTGTGTTGCCATGAGGCCACCGTTCCCGTCCGATAAACTGGGTGCGTTTGTTTTTTTCCCTGTTTTTCTTCTCTCTCCCTTTCTTTTTCTTCCCCCCCTTCCTTCCTGGGACCATGCTTCCTACCTCCCCCCTTTGTGACATCCCATATATTTTTATCGCCCTTGTGTGTCTCTAGGCCTGAATTCCCCCTCAAAGCTTCACCTGGCCCTAGACACCTTCCGTGCCTGACAGGCTGATGTTGTTGCTGTCCAAGAGACCCACTTCCCTGCTCTGTCTCCCCCCTCCTGGTGTAACCGGCATTTCTCTGTTTGTATTACTGCTAACGGCACATTTAGGAAGTATGGGGTTGCTGTCCTGTTTAGCTCCTGTTTGCAGTTTGACCTCTCTCTCAATCACCGGACAAGAATGGTAACCTCATCCTGGTGGGCCTCTTTGACTGTCTGGTTACTATTGTCTCCCTATATGCCCCTAATTCCCACCAGACTGCAATTACTTCAGGAGGTTTATCAGGGACATTGATTTCAATTTGTCTTCTGACCCGAACTTGGACCACTCCACCCCTTCCCCCTCTCAGGTGCAGGTGCGTGGAGGCCCACCCTCTGTTTTTGCTAAATTGCTCTTTGAATTCAATCTGTTTGACACATGGAGAGTTGCCCATCGTGGAGTTAGAGACTACACTTTTTACTCTGCTCCCTACAATTCCTATTCCCATATCGATCTTATCCTTGTGGATAAGAGGTCGCTCCACAATACCCTCTCTGCTACTATTTTGCCTAAAACCTGGTCTGACCACACGCCTGGGTGTGGAATCCTTACCCTGTCCATTTACCCATGTCCTTGATGTTTTCCTGGCTATCTACTCACTGACCCACTTACTAAGGCTGACTTGGCCCTCACTGACTACCTACACCATAACACCCCTCACCATACCTCCCCTTTCACCATTGGTGTGTTCTTAAAGCTGTTATCTGCGGGGCTGCTTTAAACTTGGCGCCTCCCGCAAACGCCAAAACTCCTTCCTCTCTTGAAAATTACTTGCAGAGGTGTCCCGTCTAGAGACCTTACATAAGTCTGACCTGACCTCCCAGCTGAAACTTGACCTGGATTTTGCATGTCAGGATTCAGTCTCCCATCTTTCTGCCCGTTCCAGTGCTTCTTATGCCTGCCTCCGACAGTCGTACTCTACTGACAACAAAGCAGGCAGGATGTTGACTCGCAAACTTTGAGCTCAAAAGGCCTCCCGGCAGGTCAGTTTGTTCTTATTTCCCACTTGCGACTGGATTCTGAACCTGGCACATATGGCTGATTGCTTTGCCACCTATTACTCCTCACTCTACAATTTAAACTCTGACTCTCAGCTTTCTCAACATTCCACCGGTACTATATCCTCTTTTCTTGATTCATTCCTGGAGGTTCATTCTGCTGGACCTGATGGCTTTGTCAATTAATTTTACCTGGAGTTCCGGGAAAGCTGCCCCTGTGCTGACCAACCTCTTTAATTCTGTTAAGTTTGGCGCTACTTACCCACCTGAAAAGATTATGGCCCAGATAATTACTATCACTAAGCCTGGTAAGGACCATTCTCTGTGCCACAATTTCTTCCCAATCACAAAATTGACCTGAAACTCAACGCCAAACTGCTAGCGACTCGCTTGAACCTTCTTCTACCTAGTCTGATTCACCAGGATCAGGTAGGATTTGTGGCTAACCAGCAGGCGTCTGAGGCGAACCGCAAAGTCCTGGATGTTGTTGACCTCCTCTCTACCTCTCAGGCACAAGGGATTCTCCTCTCTATAGACACCAAAAAAGCGTTTGATAGGTTGTACTGGGGTTATATGCGAGCGGATCTCCATAAATTTGGCTTTTAGGCACCCTTCATCATGCTCTTCTAGCCCTCTAATTGTGCCCCTCAGCCAGGGTGTTCTGTAATGGTTTTTTGTCTAACTCTTTTACCATTTCCAATGCCATGCATCAGGGGTGTCCATTGTCGCCCCTGAATTTTCGCCCTCGCTATGGAGCCCCTGGTTGAGCGGATGTGTTCGCCCCTCCTCTATTCTGGGATCCCAGGATCTCCCACAAAATATGTCTCTTTGCTGAAAATGTTTTACTGTTTCCCACCCACTCTCCACCCTGCCAGCTCTACACTCTATATTACACGCTTTCTCTCTAGCCTCTTTATACAAAACAAGACTGAAGCTCTCCTTATCACCCTCCCTCCCGTTAGTTTGCAAGCTTTCTACCCATTGTCACATTGCCACGATTAACGCGGCGACTTCCGTGTTCTTACCTTCTCCCCGCTCCTGCTTGTTCTGCGCCTGCGCGCTCCGCCGGGGATCTGTTACTTGCGTCGGGACGTTCTTCCGGGTTGGGCGTCCTGACGTCACTACAGGGGGACGCGGTGGCCAATCAGAGGTTCGGCGGGCACTTTAAAGAACCGGCAGTGACGCTCTTCACTGCCGGTTATAGCGTCGGTTGCAGCACTGCTGTTTACTAGCTAGTCCTGTTCTGCCGGCCTGAATTCCCTTCTCCCCATGCTCCTGTTCTTCTGTGGTACTTCTTGCTGTGTACGCTCTGCTGAGTGCTATATTACACTGTTTAACATCTTATTGTGTGCGCTCTGCTGAGTGTTGTAGTACACTGTGTGCGCTCTGTTGAGTGCTATATTACACTGTTGAACATCTTGCTGTGTGCGCTCTGCTGAGTGCTATATTACACTGTTTAACATCTTATTGTGTGCGCTCTGCTGAGTGTTGTAGTACACTGTGTACCTCTGTCTGTGTGCGCTCTGTTGAGTGTTATATTACACTGTGTACCTCTGACTGTGTGCGCTCTGTTGAGTGCTATAGTGCTATATTACACTGTTTAACATCTTATTGTGTACACTCTGCTGAGTGCTATATTACACTGTTTAACATCTTATTGTGCGCACTGCTGAGTGTTCTAGTACACTGTGTACCTCTGTCTGTGTGCGCTCTGTTGAGTGCTATATTACACTGTGTACCTCTGTCTGTGTGCGCTCTGTTGAGTGCTTTATTACACTGTTTAACATCTTATTGTGCGCGCTCTGCTGTGTGTTGTAGTACACTGTGTACCTCTGTCTGTGGGCGCTCAGTTGAGTGCTATATTACACTGTGGAACTTCTTGCTGTGTGCGCTCTGCTGAGTGTTATATTACACGGGTACATCTTGATTGTGTGCGCTCTGCTGAGTGTTGTAATACACTGTGTACCTCTGTCTGTGTGCGCTCTGTTGAGTGCTTTATTTCACTGTGGAACGCCTCGCTGTGTGCGCTCTGTTTTGTATACATTTGTCTGTGTGTACTCCCTTGGCTGTGTTTCATCTCTCTCTCTGTGCTCTTGCTCAGGAGCCCTATTCTCTCGCTGTGCTATAGTCTACTCCATCTCGACCTTTAGCGGTGTCTCCAGGTGTCACTAACTGGGGGCCGCGACCTGCCGGGTGTCTGCAGCTCCAGCCAATCCCCACCATTAGGGGCTCTAGTGAAGACAAGGCCCCGGTTAGACTCCGCGCCCTGGGAGGTGGCACCCGGTGCCGTAACATTATAACCGGCAAGTACTTACAACATGGAGAGCCCTCCGTCTTCTGACCCTATGACGGTACTCATAGCACAGATGTCTCATCTCAGCCAAGCCGTGGAGTCTATGTCCTCCCAATTGAGGGTACAGCAACAGGCCATCTCATCTCTGCAGGCTTCGCAACCCTCATCTCCTCCGAGCACGTCTCCTCAAGTTCCGGATATTAAGGTGCCCTTACCTGAGCGGTTCACAGGGGACCGCAGCAAATTCTCCGAGTTCAAGAATAGCTGCCTATTGAGTTTCCAGCTGCGTCCCAATTCTTCCGGTTCTGAACAACAAAAGGTGGGTTGGATCATCTCCCTTCTTCAAGGTGACCCGCAGGCCTGGGCCTTCAGTCTTCCTCCACAACATCCCGCCCGGCAGTTGGTAGAAGCTTTTTTTGAGGCTCTAGGAATTCTGTATGACGACCCAAACCGAGAAGAGACCGCCGAATCCAAGCTTCGTGACATGCGCCAAGGACGCAGAACGGCAGAAGAGTACTCGGCAGAATTTCGACGATGGGCCGTTCTCTGCCGTTGGAATGACCCAGCTCTGAGAAGCCAATTCGAGGCAGGCCTGGCTAACCATGTTCAAGAGGCATTATGACATCTGCCCATTAAGATTGACCGTCGGTATAAAGAACGAAGACGGGTTTGTGAATTGTCGTCCGGCTTCTTCACCCCCCCCAGAGTTCCAGAGCTCCGCTGGAAGCAGAACCGAAGCAGGTGGGGGCCTTCCGCCTTTCCCGTAAGGAGAAAGATAGACGACGGGCTCAAGGCCTCTGCCTTTATTGTGGAGGAAAGGGACACAGGGCAGAAAACTGCCCCAAGAAATCGTCTGCTTCGGGAAACTTCTAATCCAAGTGGAGATGGAGGAGGTTCATCTTGGCTTACACGTTATCTCTTCCAAAAGCGCTTTCTTTCTCCCAGCTATTTTAAGATGGGAAGACCAACATTTTAATACTTCTGCGTTTATTGACAGTGGGGCGGCAGGAAATTTCTTGGACCACCATCTTGCCTTGAGCCTTGGAATCCCTATCAAACCTTTGAAGTCTCCGGTGTCCGCTTGTGGTCTTGATGGCGAACGTCTTTCCGGTGGATATATTTCAAGGATCACTTGTCCTATCTATCTGGACATCGGTCTCTTCCATTCTGAAGTCATCGAATTCCTCATTATCAAATGTCCTTCTGCCCCCCTCATCCTGGGACACCCATGGCTACAGAAGCACAATCCGGTCCTGGATTGGTCAAAAGGAGAACTTTTGCGGTGGAGCAATTCATGCTTGGAATCCTGTCGGGTTTTATTTGCTCGTGGGGCGCAACTGTCAGCAACCTCACTTCCCCCCCAGTACGCAGATTTTACAGATGTTTTCTCCAAGCAATATGCCGATATTTTACCACCACATCGACCCTCTGACTGTAGTATTGATTTGATTCCGGGAGCTAAACTTCCGAAGGGAAGACTTTTTCCGTTATCCCGCCCTGAAACGGAGGCCATGAATGTGTATATTAAAGAAAATCTGCAAAAGGGCTTTATTCGTCCTTCAAAGTCTCCCAAGGGTTCGGGATTTTTTTTTGTTGAAAAAAAGGATGGCTCACTCAGGCCCTGCATTGACTTCCAGGATTTAAACAAAATCACGGTGAGAAACACATATCCGTTGCCATTAATTTCGGATCTATTCGATCAACTTAAGGATGCGGTGGTCTATATCAAAATTGATTTACGTGGAGCTTATAATTTGATCCGCATACGTGAAGGTGATGAATGGAAGACGGCTTTTAACACACAGCCTGGCCACTATGAACATCTGGTGATGCCTTTCGGCCTATGCAACGCCCCTGCCGTCTTCCAGGATTTTATTAACGAAACCTTACGGGATTTTCTGGGGCGCTTCGTCATCGTTTATCTGGATGACATCCTGATATACTCCACGTCCCTTACTGACCACCGAACCCAAGT
>JABWIB010000329.1:137487-148025 GCA_016617825.1 Platyplectrum ornatum
TCCCAGGTTTTCTAGCTTGTTTAACAGTCTGCGATGAGGCACTGTGTCAAAGGCCTTACTAAAATCTAGATAAGCTATGTCCCCAGCTCCCCCTTGATCAACTACCTTTGTGACCCAGATTCTGTTCCTCTCAACCTCTCCCCGTTAATTTATTACTTGCATGGCAAATTTGCAGTGCGGAAGAGGCTCCTTTTCTCAGTGATGGTCTGGGTAAATCTTATAAAAATGTTTCAGCCAAAAATTTTGTATGTCTTGGCCAACTCTCCTACTGTATATTTATCCTCAATACAACTTTTACAAAGTTGTGTGGGCACTTTGAGCCCGATTCAATCCCGTGTGAAGACGGGAAAAGGCGTCTCTTACGGTAGCAGAATCTCGCAAATTTTTATACACGGCTCAATGAGCCGTGAATGAAAAACCGCGAGTTTTCCTGCCTTACGCAAATAGCGTAAGGCTGAAAACTTTGCACGAAGGGAGATTGAATCGCCCCTTTGTTTTGTTAGTGTGGGCGAGTAAGCGGATTTGGCTCAAATATACAACGTTCTGCCGTACGAGGCATGCAGGTTTGATTGGGTGGTGGACTCGTTGCACGGTGACTTGCATTAGTCTCTCGTGGCGGGCCGGCCTAGGTCATACCCTGCTGCAGTACCTGCTGGCTGGTATATACTCTTTGCAGGCTCTGTTCCTTGTCACACAGGCTAAACATGTTTCAAGTAAGATAACTTCTCTCGTGAGGGGTGGGATCCTGGTACTCAACTGTGGAGCAATGCTGTGTTGATGGAGTTGAAGGGGCAGACATTGCGGAAACGGTATGGTGTGACTATGTTGGGGCATGTGTATGTCAATAATACTTTTAAAGCCTTCTTACAGCTGTCTGAGGAATTTGGTTTTCCACATACCTGTTTTTTTCATTATTCAACTTCGCCATGCTCTGTTTGTACAATTTGGGTCTGTAAATCTGTTGCTTGTCTCCTCGCCTCTTAAGGATCTGTTACACAGGTTGGGGAAGAGGCGGCTGATTTCTTATCTTCACATCTTCACTATCTTGGAGATGGATCTCCTCTTCCTTAGAAGTAAATGGGGACATGACCTGAGTCCGTTGGAGGATGCAACTGCAAATACACCTGTATATTACACATCGCTGTTATTTATATCCGAAGCTCCTAGCCCGTTTTACCACGTCTTCCTCTAATACATGTCCTAAATGTGGTATCCAGGATTGTGCTTTCTGGCATTTATTGTGGGAGTACCTGGTTGTGCTAACTTTTGGACCGCAATGACAGTGTATCCATGAAACTTGGATTCCCTGTTCTCTTGATTCTCCTGGGGACAGTTTATATGGGTTGATTCTGGGTAGCACACTACAGTGACTCAAAGCTTTATGTTACTGGTGTTTATTAGCGACGGTTTGTCTGGGAAGAAAATGGAAGGCTCCTATTGCCCCCTCTCTACGGGACTGGTTTCACTTGGTGGATTGCACTCTGGCTCATAAACTCTTTGTGGCTGAGCGTAGGGACACTAAACCTAAATATGATTGTATTTAGGCTCTGGTTTAATTGACCTGTACCTTAGTACTATTCTAGTAGTGTATTCTTCCTTGTGATGAGGTTTTCCTGTATACTGGGTGTTGGGGTTAGGTAGTGGCACACAGGGTTTGTTTGTGTTGTTCCTTGTTTCCTTAATGTTTTTTTTTAATTAAGCTGCATACTTACTATGGCATGCATGCCTGTTGCTAAATCTTCTGTGTTCTACTATCTACTATGTTTGGTGTTATGCTCAATGCCTTGTGTCATGGTTTTTTTTATTTTGTACCATTGTTACAATTCTTCTACATCAGTATATTGGTCATATATATGTTTGGCATACACTAATATGTAAAGTATATATGAATACACCACACATTAGCTCATAGCTTAATTGATGATTATGCCACATACATTATGTCAAATAAAAAGCATTACTCTGATTTTTTTTTATTTATTCTTTAGTTTTGCTTTGACCCACACCTTGGGCATTTGTCTGAAAAGATCAGCTGTGGACGAACCACTGCTACAAAAGATAACCTCCGCCCCCCCCCCCCATCCAGAGAATGGGTACATTTACGGGAAATGGGGTTTCCAGTCTTAAAAATGTATGTTGAGGCAGATTAGTGTGTTTAAAGTGTGTGTGTGTGTGTGTATGTATGTAGGGTGGGGGGGTTAATTGGGTGTTAATTTAGTCAATTCAGATAGTAATTGTGTGAACTGGACCATTACTGTATATGGCATAATCATATACAGATCTATTGTTTGGTATAACTGTATAAACTATGTACTTTACTGTATGGGAAAATCTTGTGAATTGGTGACATTGGTGCAGCACAGATGGCTCATCAAATAGCTCTGATGACACACAAGTTGTAAGTGTGTAAGTTGTTTGAATGTCCTTCCTGTGTCTGCATGACTTTGTGCTGGGCACTCCCATACCCAAAAACATGCTGGTAGGTTAATTGGCAGCTGACTAAAATTGTGCAAGGTCTGTATATGTAACAATCTCTTATAGAATTGAATTCCCTATTGTACGTGTAATGGAGGACCAGAAAATAAGAGACAGTTATTTCTGGAAATCATAAATTCCAGTAGAAGTATATGTCATCTATTGTAATCAGTATTAGTTGATTCTTACCCAAGTCTAAATAACAATATAAAATGGTCAGTATTTGTGTGCAGTAAGCTAAAGCTAAATATTTCCAATACATGTAAAGAATAATATAAATTTTACTTCCCCTAAAACTTTACATGGCTTTGTCCATGTGTCACCTTTCTCACTTCTTAAAGAATATACTAAAATAGAGGTAAAAATATCTGTGATAAAATCTTGCAAAGACAATATTTGTTTGCTGTACCATGTTCACCTCCCCCTCAACATAAACATCAATGAGACCTATGACTGGGTAACAGAAGAGTACAACTTCTATGTGTTCATATACCACAACAGAAAGTAGGGGAGAAAAAACAATGAAATTATGACTTAATACAGGAGTCTAAAGGATATTTTCCATTAAAATTCCAATATAATGGTGTACAAGAACTATCAAAGTGAGATGCTGCAACTCAAAATGGTCATTTAAACTCCATTCCAATGGTTTTGTCAGATCAATAGTATGGAGAAATGTGCTAAAGGTTTAAATTTACTGTGACAGCGATAATCTCTGTACACATTTTGTTCTCACCTGTATAAAAAACCTTCGGTACTTTCCTCTTCTGTTTCACATGGTCCTGACCTGGCACCTGATAAGGAGAGATTTTAAACCCAGTACTTTGCAGACAGTTCAGCCAGTCATCTAAATTTATCTTCAGAACAGAAGTCAATTGCTATGCAAAGCCAGGAAAGCAAACAAAAGCACTGGTGCCCTTCCGAATGAGAACTCTTATGACTTATTTGCCTCCAAAGGCATCTGGAGCATTACCTGTATAACAAAAATGCTTAGGGTAAAACATACTGTGACCTACGAACTATCTAGACTGCAATGCACAATATTTTATCTATCTTGAATCAATGTACTTAAAATAAGGGACTGTACTGTAAGCATGAATTTTTTTTTATCTTTTTATTTTAGCAGACAATACGAAACCATACAACTGTAAGAAATCAGGTAAACTACAAAGATAGGCAAGTAAAAGGATATGTAGCATAGGTGTATGATACAGGTGCAAAAAGCACGCAATACAAGAATACAGTGGTGGACTGGCGACACAAATAAAAGCCAATAAATTGCAACTCCAGAAAAGTTGTGAAAAAGGGTGGAGTAACCAGTAATAGAACATGCTGTTATATATCAGTTGGTAAACACTAAAAAGAAACAAGAAGTAAACATAGTGGAGTGGTAAAATAAAAAAAAAGAAAGATCCCAAAGGAGGTCTAGTTAAACAGGCAAACATCGCCAGGACATTGAAGTTCAATGCAAAATTATGCGAATAGGAGGGTCATGTGCTAACAATCGATGTTCATACCATGTTGGTGAAGGCAAACCTGAATTAGACATTGTGCAGTCTCTACAGTGTGTGGCAATAAACTTGAAGAAGGTATGTGCTAGTTTTTATTTAAACAGCGTGGGGTCTACCCAATCCTTATGAAAAAGTAGAAGAGATTTCCGGCAAACAGGGTAAGGGAGGGAAGGAGGGGAGTGGTGGATCCACTGTTGGGGGATAATTTTTTTTACCCACAGCCGTTAAAATTAAAGACAACCAGAAAGTCTCTACTCAGAGTCCATTTTGGTAGGTAAGAAATTCCATAAAAGCATTTTTTTGATAACTTTTTATTAATTTTAATAACATAGGGCAGAGTTACAATATTATAAACCACTAAACACTTATATATTTACTAAGCGGTGAGATTGGAAAGTGGGGATGTTGCCCATAGCAACCAATCAGATTCAAGCTCTGTTTCATTTTACACTCTGGAGAATGTGAACTCAAATCTGATTGGTTGTTATGGGCAACATCCCCACTTTTCAATCTCACCGCTTAGTAAATATACCCCTAGATCTCTGTTGTGGTACAATCAGTCAGACCAAGAATAGAGCATTAGCAGTGTGGTGACTGCCACCATGATTTTTACCCCCGAACCAGGTTGAAGGGCATTCAGTTTATACATCATATTTGTTGTGATCTTCCTTCTAGGAGAAATGTGCAAGCATGAGGGTGGTGCAAAGAAGGTAATTTATGCAAATCACCCGATCAGGATAGCCTGTTTTCTGTAAGTGCATGGTGCGTAACATCATCAGTCCCACCCATAAATAGCAGTGCTCAGGACTAAGTGATTTACATTAAGAAAATCACTGCCTCAGTTCTGGTTCCAGATTTGTTGACTTACCTGGGATACTGGGAGAAGTGCTCAAAATTAGAAAGTCTCCAAAAAATTTTGGAAGACGCTAAACCCGACATGCTTTTTCTTTGAACAATTATTGCTTGCCCATACTGTACCAGATTTATTCTTAAATTTAGTTTATAACATTTATTTCTGCATATTTAATACTTTATTAAATGTAAAAACAAATACACATGAATAAACTGGCTACCCATTGTATTGTACAAGTGGCTTATAATAAGTGTGCTTATTGACAATTACATTAGTAAAGGGCCACACTGATTACAAAGCTCATGGCATTAAGTTTATATAGCTGCATTCCCAATTTTGGTAGTAAAAAACATTGTAAGCAGTGTGGTAGTAAACAAATATCATAGCTGAGGGCTGGAGCTAATGGACCAGACTTTGGAAAAGTGGCATTATGCAGGTGGGGTGGAACAAGACAGAACACTGTCAAAGTGTCCACACAGGGAATATCAAGAAGGCAGGCAATGAGTCAGGATGGGTGGACCAAGGCATAGCAATGCAGTGGGGGCAGGGCAAAGAGGGCCAACATCATTAAAGAAGCTGTAAGTTTCACAACTGAAGATGATAATATCTTACAGCTGACTTAAGCTGGCCATACACTATAAATTGTTCCAATTGAAAGATTTTTCAAGAGTGGGCAAAACCATATTGAATTGCAGGGGAGGCAAATTTCATTAGTTGCAGTATCTGTGTGCAAAATGCAAATATAAAGTATTCTCCCTGCATGCAAACACGGACATTCATTTCAACATGGTTTTGCCCACTCTTGAAAAATCTTTAGATTGGAACAATATGTTTTATAGTGCATGGCCAGTTTTACAGTGCAGGGAGAAAGTGCAATGGGGGAGCTTCTCTAGTTATGCCCCTGGTGGGTATTCAGCTTTGGATCTCTGCTGCCTCTGCCACATAATATATATGCCTACAGTTCATTCTAGATTTAGCTATATTAAACATACTGAATATTCCAGTGGGATTTTTAAAATAGAAACAGGTGATTTTGGAGGAGACAATGTTAACAGAGCAAAAACCATTTATGGAAAAAGCACTGAATACCATCCTGACTGCCGAGATGCAAGTATTCAGATAATGGCATGTAAAGCAAAGCACATTCTGTTGAACGCGGGCGGTTTTGTTTGCAGATTTGAGATGTAATATTTGGAGATGTGTGTCATCTGCCAGCATGAACACCAATTGTGTTTGTCACATAGCAAAATGATTAAATGCCAGTCTGGAAAGATAATGCTGTGCTTTTGATTTACTAGAAGCTCTATTTGCTTGTGTTTTTCACGCTATCCTGAGCACGGATAGAACAGTTTATGCTCTTCTGTTTTTTTTTGTGTTATTTTTTTCTTCTTCAAATAACTGCTTTTCACCAACGCTAAATGGCATGGGTATAACAATTTGCATATATATTGCTGTGTACATTTGAATGCATGCAGATCTAATGGGAAATGTCAGTGCATTAAAAGAATGTTACTTTGCAGGAGACAATTTATTATGTACTGTATCTGTAACTTTAAAGCCATCTTTCACTTTTATCTAATAATTTTGCAAACTTTGTTTTCCCCATAGTTAATGAGGAATCCTTAATGTTTTTTTCGTTGCTCTTTAAATAACATTTGAAAATAACTACTTTTCTCCAGGTAATTTCAGTTTTAACAGAATGCAGATTTAAAATACAGAAAAAAAACGCATAAGATTAGAAAGAAATAACTTGCAGGATGCTTTAGCAAGTTTATTTGGTGAACTGACAAACCAGTTAGGTCATGTTTCAAAGACACAGGATGACACTGCAGAAAGAATCTGGAACTGTCTTTGTATTAGAAATCTAAGTGGAAATTTAGCAGGTATAGCATGGTGCTGGTATGGACATTTGAAAGTGGCGGTATGGAAACACTGAATATAATAGACATCAATGGATATTTGAATTTTTTCAATTACATCAGTGGAAGAAGTGTCGGTATGGCTGCTTTATATGTTAATAATGCAGACTTTGTACACAAAATGCAACCAGAAGGCTGGTCTCGAGACAAATCTGCACAGAATTACAGAGAGTTCATGACCACCACAAATTTAAGCTTTGCATATTATTGAGACAAGGTTTAGGCTTTGCTGATCCAGAACAAGCTTGTCTTTTTATGCAAAGAGGTTACATATTTAATAAAAACAATCATCCGTTTCCAAGCAGCATTGAAATGTGTTATAGCTAAATGATGGAAGCAACCAAAGACACCTTTATTAGCTTTACATCAATCACTGATCTATTTCTCTTTCACGTTATCTACCACCAGGGCAATAGGGGATATTTGTGAAAGATAAATAAAAAAAGGCAAGTCAGATGCTTGGCTGCATATGCAGAGGAATTATTAGAGAAAAGGGGAAGTAGTAATTCCTCTCTATAGGGCATTGGTACGGCCTCACCTAGAATACTGTGTTCAGTTCTGGAGGCCATATCTCCAGAAGGAAATTGCAAAGAAGAGTCACCAAAATGGTACATGGTATGACCCACAAAAACTATAAAGATAGACTAGAGCAACTAAATATGTATAGCTTGGAACAGCAAGGAGGAGGTATATTAGAACGCAAGGTCATGGGTATAAACGCGAGGGTGGTAGGTTTAAAGGATATGTGTGAAAAAAATTACTTCTCATTAGCCTCTTATCAGAAGTGGTAGCAGCTAATATATAAAATATATGGAAGATAATTAAAAAAAAAACAGGACAGAACTAAACATGTATAACGTTGAACAGAGAAATGACAANAAATATGATAGCAGTTTTCAAACCATCATCAAGGTGTGCAATTTTTCAAACAGTATGTAAGGAAATTAGAACACAAGGGCCTAAATTTACTAAGCAGGGAGAAAAGTAGGGATGTTGCCCATTTGAGCTCCCAGTGCGTAAAATGATATGGAGACCTTGAATCCCTACTTTTCAATTTCCCTGATTAGTAAATGTAGGCCAAGGGCATGAAATAAAGTTCAAATCAAATGTGCTTCCATAGTTTTGCCATCTATGAACAGATTACTATAAATATGGTACATACATAGCAATTGCCTTTGTGGAAAAAGTTATTACAGAATAGACATTCAAACACAACAAGGGCTGCCGTAACAGAATTAGGGCATTTTACAGACTCGACTAGGACACCTAAGCTGGTCTCATAACAGTGAAGTACTGCCTTTATCATGCTGCAACTTGACATGCCCTATAGCTAGAGCAAATAATCTGGTTAATACAGTGCAAAATTATGCAATGTTCAAGAATGGATTTATTTTATTTGTGAAAACAAGCCCTTACTATATATGGTCCATGTTAGCCCATCACATCAAGCTGTCAATTATGCATGATGTAAATAAGCTAGCATTGGGGTGTGCAATATATATTAATTTTACACGTGAAAGCTTTTGCTTGACATCTCATGTTCCTGATAAAAGACAGGGGAATGATTGACTAGTCTGTAAAGGAACCAATAATTGTCTACAAATGCTCTATTTAAAAAAAATAAATAAAAAACAGTACATCATGCAGTGGTTTTCTTTCAGCACTGAATGTATAAAAGTAAAGTGACATATTAACGAGTGTCTCATTACCAAGAATAGACAAGAATGTAAGTGAGAGCTTGAGATAACTACACACACCTGGGCGTTCAGTAATCTTAAGCAAGTCAGCATGCTTAGATGATAAAAATACCCTACAAATCCCTTATACAAGTCTGCTGGAGAGAATTTGAACACAGGTATGCCAAGTAATGATTAAAAGGAATAGAGTGCTCTTATCTATGGCTAAATCCCTCCTACATACAAGTATAAAGCTTCAAGTCTTAAAAGCATACTGAGAACCTAAGTACAGAGTAAGTGTGACTGCCACATCTGTTCATAGCACATTTGTAAAAGTATACTCTTGTCAATGCTCTGAGCTGCTACCAGAGACAGGCAGGTCCTCAGGGCAGATGAGAAAGAGGTGCAAATTAGAGTCACACCTTCTCATCTCATTTTGCTATCACTTCAAGCGTTGATAAACAACACTTAAGCAATCACTTAGGGCAAAAATAAGTCATCCAGGACAGAAACACGCTACTTTGAATAATTCTCTGAAACCGTAGATTGTGTCAAGCTGGGAGTTAATGGAGTGGAAATTTAAAACTTACAGTAACGTTAAAAGGGATTTCAATTTGAAAAATACACACACATTACCTGCTTAGTAAAATGTAGAAAACACGTTGCACATATGCAAATGAAAATATGTTGCAGAGGCAAAAGTTGGTATGCACTGAAAAAGTAAAATTATATGATTTATATTACATTATCTACTAGCAAACCTGGTAGTTTCTTTTATGTACTTCATATTGATAATCCTCTCGTGCTTTCTCAAATTCCTTCTGCATTGTGCCAGATCCAGATTTAAAGCATATTCCACTGCAACATAAAAAATAAATAGTGCACTCTTCCCCACAGAATGGATTTACAAGTCCTCAAAAGTACCTTATTAACATAGCCATGTGTATCTCTTACACAAGGTGAGTGGGCCTGGAGATGGAATTTGAAGGCATATAAAAACCAACTAGCCCATCTAATTTGCCCATTCCATCCATCGACCATCACTCCTGTGAAGCAACCCCTTTCTGCACATGACACTACAATTTTCTGCATTGTACTCACTTAGTCCTGATCTCCCTCAATCACACTCTACATTCCCAGTCACATGCACTAAGGATAATTTTGTCAGCACCCAATTAACCTACTACTTTGTTTTTGGAGTCTGCATGCTGTCTCTGTGTGAGGGTTTCCTCCCAAACTCCACATACTGTAGATAAGGCATTGGCCAAATGACCTCTGAGCAACTATACAGCCCTGGAAAGGATCAGAACTTCAGATGCAGAATTTCTTGAACTGCACATACGCAATGCAAACTGGTAGAGGACGTACATATGTAGCATAGCATTATTAGGACTCCAACCCATTGTTGGGTCATTTTATTTCATGGGACATTTCCTGTAGTTGAGTGGGTCTATGTCTACTTTGGTCATCTGTATGTTTTCTGTTACAATGGGTTAGATCCAGACTTCTGTTAATTAGGTGATTAGGCAGAGATAATTAATAGTTTTTATCACATAATATGTAGGTACCTTTGTTTGATGTCTGATTACTTGTTTTCGCCCGTCTATTTTTCTGTCATTGTGTCCATGCTTTACAGTCGATTTGTTTTTCCTTCTATTCCTTTTCAACTGATGTTAAAGCTAATTGTACACAGTGGAGCACTTTTTTGTCTGGTTCCTGAACACAACAGAAGACCCCAGGATGGCCAAAGCTTACTGTGCTACCCACTGTGCTGGAGCCAGAAGTAGCAAAGTAGCAGAGAGAGGCATAATGGGAGCACAAGAAACTGGAAATGACATGTCTTTCAAAGCCTGATGTTTTCAAGCTGCTGTCGAGCACAATGATCAGTGCAGCATAACCTTGGACGTTGGAACCCTGTAAAGGGTAAGGGACCTCATACCAGAAGTAGGCTAAGCAAGCGGATACTTTATATCCATGTTAGTTTACTACTTTTACAGACAATAGATAATAACATTATATTTGATGCAGGCATTAGCATATAAATCATTTAAAAATGGCATATTTATAGGAACATTCACAAGGTAGCAGCCAGAGGGTGGATTAG
>JABWIB010000330.1:42825-55639 GCA_016617825.1 Platyplectrum ornatum
AATAGATGTGCCAGGAGTTTATCCATTTCAGTATAGCTGATTGGTTTGAGTGTACTTTTATTGCACATTTAATGGAAATGTACTTACGTGAAAATATATTGACCACAAGAGCGGGTCAGCAAACACAAAAAAGCATCTCAAAGTAGTTCTAAAAATAATTCCTATTGTTGTGCATGTAAAAGCTTGATATTTTCTCTGACTTCCCACAAGTAGTAGCTTTGCGTTTTCATGACACATTTCATGCCCTGTCTGCAGAATTCAGAAGCCGAATAATAGTCTGATAAGTATTTCCTCCTCTGTCCCACCCAAACATGTACAAAGAACAGGTCTGTGGAGCCGGTAGATGAAAATGTGGTAAATGAGTAATCTTTTCGGCATGTTCCCAAGTTACTCACTCACTAGGATGCAAATGATTCGCTGATCAGCCTGAGATAAACCCATTTTATACCGGCCCATACACAATCTGCATTGTTAAACTACTTTGCTTATGTCAGCGTTTCGGCAGCAGATGGAAGTATGAGTTGTAATGTGTATGAGATAGGATCTCATGCTTATTCAAGTCTCAACTCGTTCCTCATTTCCAACTACTTCCTGAGGTTTTCTCAGGTAATGGCAGTGATTCAGATTTGTAGACTGGAGTATTTTATGTGTGGCAATACTGACGGCAGCAGCAGCACTGAGGAAGATGTTATATTGTTCATATGCACCCCTGTACCCCTGTCATAGCAAACCTCACTGTCTAGTATGTCATGTTTTGTAGACAGTTAGTTTTACAACCCATTAATGATACCAATGTATTTTAATACACAATTTAATGAAATGCTCAAAAACTGTTTCTGTAACAATACAAAGAAACAGTTTTTGCTGCAGTTATTTAGCNGATATTGTCAAAATATAAACATTGTACAGTTACATTCCTTAACAAGCTGCAGAAAAATAAATGGCCAGCATAAGTCACTGTTACATGTCAGCTAAATCAGATGGGAACACTCCTTTTNAAATAAAACTTCTGAATAATGTTATATTAATATAATATAATTTTATTTGTAACCTATGGTCACCTACCTTGACCATTTATTGTGAATTTATTGTGTCTGTCCAAAAGAAAAAATCACTGGCAGGACAATTCTACTAGAATGAGCTTAGGGTGGATGGGACCATTGCTCTCAGGCTCTCAGCATATGACTGTGCAGAGGGAGCTGCACAAATAACATGCAGTCACATGGAATAGAAGGCAATGATTACTTGGTACACATAGTACAGCAATGAAAACAAGTAACCCCTCTATACAAAAGTTTGGATCTGTACTACAAGCTCACATTTGTGATGCACAATGCAGCAATCTATATAAATTATATGGTTCAAAGTGTGTGTGTGTGTATATATATTAATTGATAAGGGTATCAGAGCACTTTTAGCTACAGGTACACAATCCTAGATACATACAGTGAATGCATTATAGGNTACCCTTACCGTATATCATGAATAGTCATTTCAACCTATCCCTAGCATCCANGTTTGGTTTTGAAACTCTGACTGATTCACTGTGTGGTTGAGGTTCTCCCAAGAGCACTATTTGTTGTGTTTTGTAATTAAAGTGGTTTTGTACGTAAGTAGTTTTCCTTCTTTGTATTCATGTAAAGAATAGTTTTGACTCCTCATCCTCTAAATATACAATGCATATAGTTGGTGTCTTGAAAAGTAATCATGCCATAAACGATAACTATAAATAATTTAAAAGGTGTTCTGCTAAAGTGATATTGACACATTGCCCTGGTATGGTAGGACAAGAGTTCTACTTTCATTTGTAACTGCGTAGAAGTGAACATTTTATACACCAGGGTATGTTTGTTAGGCTTCCTGTATAGGATTTTACCATGTATGGCTCAGGTAAACTTTCAGTATGAATAGATCATGTTTTATCTCCAGAAACTGCATGACTTCATATCATGTCAAAACATGTTAAAGTTTCAGCGAAAAAGTTTTGTTTCAATGAGAAAATGTATCTCTGTGAAATCAGGATAAACACAATGGACCAGATCCAAAGTTTTTGTGCGCCGTATAGGTCGTACTGAAGACAAGCAGGGCTGAGGTACTTATGACTGCACTAAACCATTTACTGTTTTACTCAGTTTTAACTAAACTACAACTCATCGTTCCACTACTGCAGAGCACACAAGTGAACGCGTGTCAGCTTTTTGTGTCCGCTGGCTTGTGATTGCACACATGTGCAGTGCTATAAGTGCAGCTTTGGCCCAGCTCCCCTGTGGTGGTAAAAGTATTGGGTAAAATGTAATTAATTGTTATAATGTTATGGTAAAAATGCTGGTCAGGTAACATGTAAACATTCACATAATGCTGAGTCAAGCACATCTTGCCAAATGCATATATTTCATCATTGCTTTTTTCTTGTTTGTACCTTTTCTTTATTTAATTTCTATGCTATTATAAGATACAGTATAGGGTTAATTTAAACTTCAGTGTGTTAGAAAGTGTTATTAATTGAGATATGTACACTATGGAATGCCCTTTAAGTGTTTGTTATTGATCACTCCAAATGCAGTGCTCCAAGCTGTTATCTAATGGTTGATATAGAGTTTTTTTTCATATTTTGCTAAGGTAAAAACCCTGATACGTTTGGTGTCCTGTAAAAAGCAGATTGCTATCGGGGTTGTTCTTAGTGCTGAATATTACATGTCTGTCCTGAAGAGGGAAAAGCCTAGTTCCTGGAATGTTTAACACAAGGGTGCAGCTTTAAACAGCCATTCCTGTTACACCACTGTGGCTTTTCAGTACACGTGTAGCCTTCCAGTGGCACATAATTGCACATTTATTGGTATTTAGTACTTTTTTTTCCAGCATAATACGTGTTTATTCTCTCCTCATAAAACTATTATCCCGCCTCACACCATGTTGTGCTTTCTACTGTACTGCATATCATTATTTAATGTATATAACAAGCCGTCTTATATAGTTTAAGTACACCCTTAACAAAAAACATTTGTGGTTGTCAATGTGCCAAACCAACTCATTTTGGATACTTAACCCACTTATAGCTCACTGCAGATGTAAAATCTATTCGTTTAAACAGGCGGAAATCTGCTAGTAAGAAAGATAGACAGAGCAGCTACTGCATATAGGGTAAGTATATATAGGATAAGTATCTATCTATGTATCTGTTTGCATAAAAAGTTTATGATAAACTTGTAATTGGAATAAAATACATATTTATTTCTATGAACAATGCATTCTGGCATCAAAACTTGCTGAGTAAGAATATAAGTTTTACTATACATTTGTGAGTCCCAATAAGAAATCTAAAAACAAACTACAGTGAATATTGGATCAATCATACAATGATCAAGAGTTGGCGCCAATAAGAGTTGGCGCCAATAATGTAGTGAGTGGTAAAGATGCATTGGCCAAATGCCCTATAATAGTTCCAGAAACACTTGGGTAAAATGTTGTATCTGCCTCAAATTCCTGTAATGTGTAGATTAAGGACATTCAAGATGTGTGTGTAATGTTGTGGCTGATGTTTTTCACTGACAGTAGCAACCTTAATGGCGTAATATTGCAAATGACACATTCCTGTACATTGTCTTCCTGGTAGTTTTATTACAGGAGGCTGGAGAGCTGATTTCAGGCTCTCCTGATGAGCTGTGTGATGTGAGCAGGTCAGCTGTGTCCCTATCTAAAAGCAAAACAACTGACCTTCACACGTCCCACAGCTTCCCACTAGGACTTTATAGGGACAAACCTCTGCTGCCCCGACACCAATCAGCTGCATGGGTCCGTGTTTGTTTTTAATTATCTGTCACAGCACAAAGTAGTGTGTGGCACAGATATTCAGGACTTTCAGTAAAGCAAAATTGGCCTTGTTTATAGCTACCTTGTGCTGGGAGCGATAATCTGTATAGTGTATGACTGCATAGCTTTCCAATATATTCAGCTAACAGCCAAACAGCCAAAATTTGCTGTGCTGTACTGCTTTCTCTCATTGGAAGAACTACAGTATTAGCTTGGAATGTGTAAATGTCAGCATAGACTTCTTGTNAATACATTTGTCTCAGTATCAGTTCTGTCTATGTGTCATGTGGTGTGTGCTTTTGTTGTGTTTTCGCTTCTTATTAATATAAGAATATAAGAAAGCAAGAAGTCACTTCTTAGCTCTATGGTTATCTATCTATCTATCTATCTATCTATCTATCTATCTATCTATCTATCTATGTATCTATCTTTTCTGTCTGTCTCAGGATGGATACACATTGCAGCCTGTGCAGTGACCTTCCTCTGCACTGTTAAATTATGCAGCACATTATTCTGGCTTCTTGGCACCCGGCCACACCAGCTACATTAGGGAGGAAGAACACCAGTTCTACTTGTACACATTACTCAAAAGGCTGCAGGTCCATTGAAAAAGACAACGTGTGATTAGATAAGGTAGTACAACGTGAAAAGATAAGCAGGAGTCTCTGGTTTTGATACTAATGCTAGTTGAAGAAATAGCGTATCAGTAACGCGTTTCGTCCTTTTTGTGGAATCTGTTAAATATATTTGGTATATATAGTCTTACTCTATGTGACACACAAACATCATGGCGTTTATGCCTCAATAATAAAAAGGTGAACTCTGTGTTAGTTTTATTATTTTAGAAATAAGTTTCTATTGATTCAAGAATATTTCCACAGTACAAGGAATAATTATAATGTAAAAGATACAAAAACAAGTTGTATAACACAGAGCATATAACAATTTAATCAAGCAGGTTGTGCTACCCTGGGTGGCTTCAGTGTGGGTCTGAAGTTCTGTGGACAGGTGATCTATGTACTTTCCCATATAGTAAATCATTTTGTGACATGCTTCTCATTATTGTGCTACCTATTTTTGCATGGAGGATACATTTCTTCACTGCTGCTAGGTTGATGACTAATAGTTATTTTGCTCCTTTAGTAAACCGCGTCTCAGGAGATAACTGCCTATGTATTGNTCATTTGGGAGTGAGCTGAGCAATCTCTNCTAGATGCACGATTGTGAACTGGCGTACCAAACACATAAGGCTTTAATTAAAGGGCAGTCCCAGAGAGAGTGGATTAAGGAGGCATCATTACCTTAGTAAAGACAGTAAGGACCTCTGCTGACTGGGGAGCAGTTAGAGCGCTGATATTATGTGTTCCTTTTCACAGCCATGTGTTTAGAGCCATCTTGCAATACCGGGTTGTGTAAGAATGGGAGTAGTACCGTGGGATGGTTGAGGCCCTTAAACTTCCCAACACTTTTCCAAGTTGACCAAGCATGCATAAGGAGCATCACGTCCAGTATCACTGCCCTATGGTAGTTAATGAAAGCTGAGAGAGACATCTGAGGAAGGAAGAACTATATAAGATACATAAATCCAATACATAGTATTTGTCAGCAGATAAGAACCACATGGCCAATCTAGTCTGACTATTCCATCCACCCACCTCCCTTCCTGTGGAGCCCCATCCTCTTCCTTAAGGCAATCATCCCTCATATCAGTACCACTCCCCTGACATAGCATTACGGGCTCACAGGGCGGAACAGTTTTAAATTGGAGAAGTTAGTGCAACCATGGGACACTTGTTGTAGCTTATACATGGTGATTTGCGGTTGTTTCCCATGCCAAAGGAATTTGTCGATCTTTGCCTTTCATCCCATGTGAGAGAGTAATAGAAAACATTTGGAGGGTGTATAAACCTCAATAACTTTTATGAAACCGCTTTACCAGGGTGGATTCATTTAAATGTGTTGGTAAACTGTAGTTGTATTTGATTCATATTCTATGTATATTTCTAAGATTAAAAGACAAGTTAATAGTGATCAGCTGTTCCATATGCCCTTATAGTGACTGGCTCAGCAAGTTAGTAACAGGGGACTGGATCCAGAATTCTTCAGAGGTCTGAAGTCATATCGCAATGTGATCCAAAGCNCTGTTTGAGGGTGTGTGAGGGTGAGACCACTCTTAGAGCACAGGTTCATGGGATCCCACCTTTATAATATCTGGACCTTCTCATGGTCAGGCACTTTCTGAATAGAATAAATGGCAGTAATCACCCCTTTATACTGAGTATCTTCCATGTGTAACCTCTGATTGGTAGGGAGTAAGCCGACAGTGGAGTTTACATCNTGTAATCAGTGTGCTATAATTTCGGCCAAATGTTTTAAATCCTGAGTGAGAAAAATAATAGGTCTATAAAAGGTAACGGCATCTTGCTGAGTCCACAAGCAACCAAAATGTTCTATAAATAAAAAGTAATTTACTATATTTCATAAATATGTTATTAGTGTAAACACAGAAGGCATTGTGAGCGTACACAGGTCTGTTTTGTTATGCACTCTTAGGGATCATTTAAAAGTTTCCCAATTTTATTTGTCCGATTATTTTCATTATCTCACACAACATTGGAAAGCTGCTTTTCCTCTTAATTGCTGAACACAAGTCACAGAACAGGTGACAGGATGTATCACAAGGAAACGTCCACTCTGCTTATTGTTGTTTGTGGCCTGCTGCCATCCTTAAAACACGATTCCATAGTGGTTCACCCAAAGTCTGCTGCCTGGCTGACCTCACATGATTCACGATGTGGACCAGAGAGGTCAGGTAGAGAGGAGACTCTACATGGGGCCTATTGTTGAGTGGCACGGCTCCCTGAAAAAAGGAAACCGTAAATAGATCTGCTTCAATAGTTTCTTCCTTTTGTTTGTTTTTCTTTTATTGTGCATAGGTTTAGATTTTGAATTGGGTACTTTTGGAATATGCTATTGAAAACCTAAAAACTTTATTTTTAGGNTTTATATTACTTTTTTTTGCAACATTGATTTCTGAGATTTTCCTTCTTACTACTATAAAACTTTTGCTGCTTAATTGTTTCATATAACTGTATGAATGTGCTATATTCACTATGTTCGCACATTTATTCTGTTTTTAGGCAATATTAACGGCTTAACATTATTAAATTGAAAGAGGGTGTATTCTGCAGAGAACAGAAACATCTTCGTAAATGATGTTTATATTTTCCTACCATGGAAATNTGGTAGGAGAAACCAAAAAGTTGGGAAACGGGTGAACCGGATTTTATGCAAATCATGCCTGAAATCTCACTCNTTGAATGGTAAAACTTGCCCATANCANCCAATCAGAATCGAGCTCTGTTTCATTTTACATATTGGAGAATGTGAGCTAGAATCTGATTGGTTGCTATGGACAACATCCTCACTTTTCAATCTCCCTGCAATTGGCCTAAATTTAGGCCAATGGCTCCAGTTCATTTTTTTTTCCTTCACATTCTGAAATTACATGATGTAGACTGATTTCACTTTCAAGAGTTTTTTCTTTCATTTTCTTACCTCAAAAAGTATAAAGTAATTACTCTAGTAGTATGCATTAACTTAGGCACTGAGTAGTAGTACGCATTAACTTAGCTAACTGACCCATAGGCTCCGTGCTGAGCGCTACCTATTGCCCCTTATCCCTACTGATGCTGCTACAACATAGTCACATTTACGTTGTGGCAGATAAACCTTGNATATACCGAATTGTACTTTTTTGGTTTGCTTGCGATCAGTATTTGTACCGCTGCCTTTGTTTTGTTTGGTTCTGATTTACCCTGTATCCTAACAGTGGCAAATGTGTTTTTTTTTTGTCCGTGTTTATTGTCTGTTACATTGATTGTGTTTTTGTACGTCTATATTGTACAGAAACTTTCTAATACCATGCTATCCAGAGTTCAGTGTCTCTGGATAGGATGGATACAGAGGGGTGATCCAGAGTTGTACTTTTCTAAATACAAAATAAATGTAGACCTGAGCAACTCCATATTGAAATGTGAGGAGTGCAAATGGATTCTATTGCATACAGGAAAAACACTTAGAACATAAAAACTATATAGTTTTATATTTCATTTGTAAATTAGAAGTTGAGCTAGGAAGCATCACCTTTCATCTCTAATTCTGTTTTCACAGCATAATCTTGAACCCCCTCCCCTCATCCCGCAGTTACATTTTTGGTTTTACCTTAACTCTGGATCAGTCCCTGAGTGCACATTTAACATACAGTTGAAGCTCTGGATCAAGTCCTTATTGTTTCATGCTGAAATATGGTCTGCAAACTTGTAAAGTATTTGTACTTGGATATGGTGATATCCTGACCAGTATAAAATCACATACAGTACTTATTTCATAAGACACCATTCTCATGACATTCTAAAAATTCTTGACTGGCAAACGGCTCTATAAATGATTCTAGAAACCATATACNNTATATACTCGAGTATAAGCCGACCTGAATATAAGCCAAGACGCCTAATTTCACCTTAGAAAAATGGGATAACTCATACAGGACAATGACTCGAATATAAGCAGAGGGGGGTATTTTTAGCACAAAAAATGTGCTGAAAAACTACTCCAGTATATATATCCAGTAAAAATACTCCAGTATATACAGTATATTAGTCTCAAGTTAGAAGCAATTTAAAAGGTTAAAAATACCTGGACCCACATTAACATTTTTCTAGCAACTGAATAGTGCAGTGAACCGAATTTACAAAAGAAGAAATAGCTGCCTGATCTTTATTGCAGATGTTTCCTTTTTCTGCATATTTATAGTCTATAATTTCACATTTGAAGGATGGATTATTTCATTGGGTCAATGAGAATGTACCATGTGAAAGAAGTACAAGGGTATTCTCATTTGCATTAACAATATGATCCCTCTATGGTCTCTAGAAATGTTTTTGGCAGTACATTCTGAATGTTGTGGGTATTAGTAAGTCACTTCATGGCAAGAGAAGAGCATATCACAATGGAAGGAGATCAGGGATATGCTGGAAGGACACTATTAAATTATATTTTAATGGAACAGGACAGTAGTACAATGAGTAGTATTGCACTGGGGTCAAGAGTGAAATTCCTGACTATGTCTATATGGTATATTTTGTTTGTCTTACGTGGATTTCTACACCTTTATTTCCCTGATATATTCTCACACAATGGAAGATGGATAGATAGATAGATAGATAGATAGATAGATAGATAGATAGATAGATAGATAGATAACATAGATTTTATTATTGCTTGACCTTTAAACAAAGGTATCTAGTTCATCTTATAGCTTTCAAACGGATTACTTCCAGCAAGTGAAGACTGTGATAGGAATGACTTAAAAAGTGACCTAGAGTTAAAAGCAGAATTATTATGTTGCCAGCATAATGATCTCATTGAAGGCCCTCAAAGCTGCCAAGATGTGACCGGTATGCAGAAGCTGATGTCTGACCTTGGATTATGTGCCTGATGTTAAACTTGAAATGATTCAGAAGAAGTCATTTCTGTATTAATGTGGTGGTTTTATAAGTCACTTTCTGTGCTAATGTGTTTTTTTTACTTGCTCTAAGTTTACATATGGATTTTGCCAGGAACAAACCATTTCTATTTGGAAAATACTTCATTTTAAAATAAACTTTGGGTTTTTATCTATCATTTTGGAAATGCAAAATTGAAGCTTCAGGAAATAAACTGGAAGTTAGACATTTACATTAAGGTATTGTAAACTTATAAACTTATTCAAAGAATTATATCCCAGTTAGGATCAGAAAACATCTGCTTTATGAAAGNAGAGCATGTGCAAGTCAGCATTCCCAGGTCTGAATCCAGTCTGAATCCAGAGCTCCTTTCAGGGACAATTTTGATAATTGGGATGAAGGCTTATTCAGAAATGGAATGTATGCTGACATACAGTAAAGGTATGCTCAGCCCCCCATACTATCTATAGTTTCGCACTTTCCACCTTTTAAGTGTGGATGGCGTTGAAGGTATATACNTACTATGGAGGCTAGACTCTCTCACTGTACAGAAATGTGGATCCTGCAGGGATAAAATAGTGTTTCTATCCCAGGTCCAGAAAACCAAAATTATGTTGTGGGTTGATCATACATTTTGTTATAGTTATATTGTTTTACAAGAACAAAATTTTAATCTATATGTTAAAACCAAAGTGCCTGCACAGTGTATGCTAATATATTATTTTGTCTTTTTGTTTTAAGCCAATGCAGTGTTTTAAATACACATTTTTGTAGGGAGATTAAAAAGTGGGGATGTTGCCCATCGCAACAAATCAGATTAAAGCTCTCAATTTCATTTTATATACTGGAGAATGTGAGCTCGAATTCAATGGGTTCCTATGGGCAACATCCCCACTTTTCAATGTCCCTGNTTAGTAAATTTAGGCCCAGGCCTGGACTGGTGAAGGATTTTGATGGATGCTCCTACTTTCTCACCCTGCTCCACTAGTGCAGAATACAGGTAACAAACACAGTTCTAATAATCACTGTACTTCTAGGTGAAAACACACTCTGTCTCGGCCCCTTACATGGTGAACTGAATGGTAGGTCGGCAAATTAGAACTAGTTTCAAAAATAATTCACATGAAAGGAGATCAATAAAATGATGAGGCCAAAGTTTGTTAAATATCTTCAATCAAGACATGTTTATGATGCAAACCTAACACCGCAAGAAGACGTTTCATATGGAATGGTGTTTTCGATAGACCAGCAGGAACTAAAACATATTGTGCAGTGTTATAAATCATTCCTCCTTTCATACACTGNTGTAAGTTNGTAACAAGCACTANATTGAAATNTAAGTTAATGTTATTAGAATTGTTAGAGCAAATCTTTACTAATTGCTGCACAGCAAATATCTGGATGCCTTTACACCAGTGGCGATGCTGTCTCTAGAGCAATTAGGTCACATTGAACATGCTGTATTTTAAGCACCTTTCTGCACATGTGATATTCTTCATTGTCAGATTTCATTAACACGTTTGTTCCTTCGCAGCAGCTTGCTTGCTTTTAATATTATTTCAAGTGAAAAGTGATTAACACGTTGCAAGAGATTTGTAGCACTCCGCATTGTCGCTAAGGGTGAACTGTTACTGCTAAAATATTGCGTAGGTGCAAGAGTAACAACATTTACACCGCCCCCTGAAACCAGAATAAGGTCAAGTCCATATAAATGGCATCCATCAGTTAAAGCAATTGATGCACGTATTAAGCTATTATTGAGATTCACATATGTATTTATAGGAAGGAACACTTTGGGGCTGCTCCCAGAGGACCAAACTTTGAACTGCAGGGGGAGGCAAGTATAATTAATGAAAACAGAATTAGAGTTGAATGGTTTTATATCTCAACGCTAATTTATAAAGTACGCATATTAACATTGCTATGCACCTCCTCACTTTTCACCATGGTTTTGACNANGTCTACACTTGCATCTAAAAAAAGTGTAAATGGAGCTCTGTATCAGCTCCAGAGTTAAAATNGGTCAGGTATAGACCCGAGCAAAGCCATGGTTAACTGCTATGAGAGACAAAGCTAAAGCATGAAATAAGAATCAGAGTAAAGTTTGCATAGCTCTAATTTACAGATTAATCTATTACTTATAAAACTATTTGTACGTGAGTACTATCTGCAAAAATAAAGTATTTTCCCTGCATGTAAAAATCTGATATTTATTTGCTCATGATGCCACANGCTTAAATTAAACTCTAGTGAGGGCCCAGCTTTACTCTCAAACTCTGAATCAACCTTTTTGTGACCATTAAGATAAGGTATTCCATTCTGTACACTTAAAGATGAAAAAGAAAAAAGTACATTTACTGAAAAATATATAAAACAAATAAAATAACTCTTAATCTTCAGAATAAAAGGTCAATAGTAAATTTAATACAATAATGATCTTCAAGTTTTTATTTTGAAGTCTGTGGCGTAATTGCTACTACCCAATGAGCCAGGAACCGTCTCTATACCTGTAATTATCAACCCTCTGGAACTGTCCCTTTTCCTGTTTTTATCAACAGACTGAAGCCAAAATTAGCAGTGTGTGCAGTGGCCGCATCAATGAATGTCTTGTACCACAGCTCTGAGCTTTGATTGTAAGCTTGTGTGAACCATGTCACCGCTACCTCCTGTATAGAACCTACATTNCAGTGCCACACACTCAATGTTTCAAATATTTTTTCATACAGAACCAAAATATCTAATGGTGCTTTCCCAGAACCCATTGACAATAGATTACAGCACGCAATAAATAAGATGCATTAATCAAAGGGAACATCTTTTTTCTTATGTGCATTAATCTAATAATTTATATGACTTCTGATTNAGTAACTGATTTTGACATGACATAATATTAAGACCATTATATGGGGTAGATAATGTAACTGCAATAAGCCTTGTAATACAAAATATTAGGGTTATGGACAGTGTTTTAACATAAAGATATCTTGAGTCGTGACAAGCTCAGAATATACTGTAGCAAAGCAATGACTGAAAAGAAGTATATATTGTCCTTGATGGATGTACAGCATGGCAGCCTTATCAGGGTCACANTCCTTACATTTCCTCTTATTGCCGCTGTAGCTGATCAAACACAGTGATCACCCAAGTGCTTTCACACTTCACAAGGACTAACAATAAACTTTACACTCCACTCATTTNACTTTTATCTTATTTCTCAGTGCCATCCTATGATTGTCTACAAATAGTGAGTTTTTATAAATCATCGTGTTTTGAGCTTTTTATGTAATTCTGGTCCTGTATTTTAATGTTGGTTGAATAACATAATTTATATAAGAGGTATTATATAAAATAAAAAAATAAATTTCCTCACATTAACCTCACATTAATGGATATACTACCTGTGTCGTCTGAATGGTTTATGTGTGAAGTGCTACAGAAAGCTCATTTTGCCGTTTGCTTTATATCACCATTTGAGGAGGTTATTAGCTAAAGGGTGC
>JABWIB010000330.1:59989-72251 GCA_016617825.1 Platyplectrum ornatum
GCAAAACTCCCAGAACCTGGCTGAGACAGGTCTTTAAGTAAATCACTGCCTCTTCTCTGATCTTTACGATGACTGGGGAAGGAGAAACCAAAAGTCGGCAAGTTTGATGTATTCTAGTATAGATATGAAAAAGAAATCACTGATCAGATATTCACTTATCTGGTATACAAAATAAATGATTTAATATCCCTATGGATAATAGCACTCCATTGAGCTGTGACCTTAGCAGTACTAAAGACATTATTTGGCTACACTTTGGTAAGCTATGCCAGAATATTGACTAATAGTTGTTCCTAGCAACAATACAACTAAATATAACCGTAGCTAAATAGTGCAAACCATTATTAATTTAATATGCTGCAATATAAAAAGAACTGGTCTACTTTCAGATATTTTTGTTTGCTTCGCAAGCTAATAAAACAGTCAATAGCTGTGCAAAGCTGGGAATTTATTGAAAACATCTCACTATTTGCTATGAAAAACAAGCCCATAGCAACCAGTCCAGTGTATGGTTTGATTTACCGTGTTTCAATCTGCCTAATGAAAATGGCTGTGACGAATACGAAGCATATCTTTATTTTGTTCAGATTTCAATTACGTGATGCACTTTATATTTACTTCATTGTTATATGATTTATGAAAGTCATGTGCATAATGTTTACAGCCGAATCAGAAAGTATATTACAGTAATGGCGTATCTATTCTTAGCTATATATGCTAAGTGTGCTCTGTAATTCATCGCCAGCACACCGACTTTGTGTTCCTTTAAGAATGTCTTACCTGTATCTGCTTCACTCCATTTACCCCTGCTTCAAAATAGCTATTTTGTTTAGCTGGCATGGTGTCCTATCCCTTCAATGTCTGGAAAGACAGTTGGGTGAGGTATATAGGTTAATTAATGGACAAACCATCTAAACGGCTGCTTATGTATACTGAAGCAGTCACCAAATTTGAGGTTCTTGGGGAATAACCTGTGGCATATCTTCATTACATTGGCACAGTCCTTCCTGCTGTAACTGGCAGAGAGTGGNAGACACCCTTGCTTGTAGTTTTGTCTGCCCAGTGCCCAAACATGAGGTACTGTCAAACCATTTTCTCTACTTGTAGTCCTGGGTAGCCCATTCACTCACTGGTTTAATGCACTGGACAACAGAATGTCCCTCTCTCACTTCTACCAATCTCCTGGAGGAGTTAGCACCTCATGTAAACTACTCCCTGCTGCCACCTCTTAATGTTTACCACCACTCCTGTCTGTCACCCCTTAAGGGGGCTCTCTCCAACCCACTTCTTTCTTTGGTGCAGTCAGCCTGAAATGGATCTCTACCACTGTTTGTGGGACTGTCCAACCATAAGGAATATTGGGCTTATGGTACACAGACGTGGTTAACTATATTTCCTGGCACCCTCAATGGGCAATGTAGGGCATAATCCCTAATGGGCATAGAGTGTTTAAGGGGTGAAAGCTGATGTTGCCCATTGCCGGTAAGGCCAATGTTCAGGAAAGTCTGATGGCTCCACCTATATCTATGTTTTGGGTCAAAGATTTTTCAATTTTCTGGCTTCAAGCTGCATATATAGATACCCTAGATTACTCTGCAAAGCGTCAGTTGTATTTTACCTTCTTCCTTCTTTACCTGCCTCCTCTGGAGACAATGCAGGAATGAATGCATTATATGATTTATAACTGAAATAATTGATTGGTATTGCAGTATGGATTTAAATAAAATACAATATACACAATTATATACATATACAATTATTTGATATTCTACATGTCATGTTGGGTCTTGTTGGATTTCTCTGAATCTGTTTAAATAATTGTTGTCCTGTGATAATGAGCATGTAAAGAGGAAGTACAATGCAAAAAATAAAATAAGAACAATTGTGGGTTGTGCATTCCTTCCATACAGATGTCTCCTTGTACTGCAGTCTTAACCCAGTTCTGATGGAATTTGTCTGCTTCCTGTGTTGTTCTTGCCAATTCTNTCAATGAGATTCAAGTCATAGAAGCACAGTATGTAAAAAGTTACACGTTTTTAAATAGAATTATTACATTCATTTGCAGTCTGTATAATGTTCTAACTGAGAACCTACTGTTCCGTTGATCACCTTGGGTGCTGTTTGACGCTCATGATGATAGCCCCTGGGCTAAGCAGGATAAATAGTTAGATTATCCCACAGTTATTGTTCCGATCACACGATAAACCTCTGATTACTCCATGATCTTTATAGTGTGTACTGTCAAACAAGGCAACAGAAATGGCAGGTACTGAATTGCATGGTCAGATTTGGTTTTTATCCTAATTTTAAACGTCCAGTTTATTGTTGTCACTCCTTATGGTAAGTTGTGCGACAATGGCTTTGACACCAGAACTTTTGTCTGAATCCAACACCATCTACTTGGTGGCAGTGATGTTTATGATACCCACTTATGTTGTATTTCTGTTGCTTGTGGTCAAACAGGATGTGTTTTTACCACACTTCGCTGTCATTACTAAAGATAAAAATTGGACATCTAAATCTGGTTATTATTCTTAATTTTTAACTTATTTTAGCTAAAGATAGTTTAAATATAACTTGTGTGTCTTTAGATTGACGTTTCCTTGTTGATGTCTAATTGATTCCTCATCATTGTCACAGTCATTGGTCACAGACAGTGGCTTCTTTTATATAAATGACCTGGATAAATGTCAAAAAAAAATTCTATAGGAAAGGTCTTGCTGCCTCAATCCACCTTTTAGTTTTCCTCATGAATTTATCAGCATTAAAATGATTTCAGTATTTTATTTTTACATCTCTTTGTAATATATGTGACATTTTATGACATTTTCCTGTCTTCTCCTCACCTGCGAAGTCTCAGAGTCTTGGGATGTGTGACTCAAAACTAGTACCATAAGGTTGAATTCAGAAGTTTAATTTTAAAGCTATTAAAATTCCCAAGGAAAAGATTTTGATAGATTCACGGATACACTGCCACACTATTCAGATTTTAACATCTGAAGCAATTGCAAGTTCAGCCATTGAAATAGCAAACCCTGGACTGTAATGCATTAAGAGCAAAACCTGTACTGTAAGTTAAAGAATGAGGAACATACACCCATCCTGACCCTTTTAGTAATGCACACNAGTGGCTGAAATACAATTTAAAGTGAGAAAAATGTCTGGATTTACCCCATATTGTCTTTTGTACTTTTAGTGACAGATGTCAGCTCTTTCATATGTTTAAGTCCAAAATATATGTTTTATATATATGTGAAATTTACCAGTATTTTAAGCTCCCCTTGATGACACCTTCTAACATGCGTCCTGAGGAAGGCTCATAGCGAACTGAAATGTGTTGGCGATCACCATTTATGTGTGTGTGTGTGTGTGTGTATGTATATATATATATATATATATATATATATATATATAGACTTTATATTATTAAGAAGTGTATTGATCATTATTACAAGCAATCCTGTAAATTGTCGCATTTACGCGCAGGCGTCAGTCATCGGCTGCTTCCCAGACTGCTCTATGGATAATGCAACTATTTAGCCAGGAACTAGTTAGAATGAGGCCCTTTTTGTTGATTAAAGGCATATCTTCCCATGTTTTTTTATGAATTCCCATGACCCTTTCACCTAGCAGGTATCTCAACACACACAAAGCATATGTATTAAATTATGTAACACATCATTATTTAGTGTATATATTTGGTTACCATGGCACAAAACAATGAAGTTAACATTTCTCATGGGATGAGCAGTATATGTCATGTAACAGAGATTGAAAAGTTCTCGGGGAACTGGTGACCAGAGTAAAACCCTGGAGAGGTCACCAGTAATCCACTCCTGTTTAGTTTTTAATAATAGAACACTGTAAGCCAGAGGTCACTGTGACATTAAAAGCTATGGGTTGAGTTGTGTANACTGGGTTTTTCATAATATGTTAAGCATGCTCCAATTAAGTATTAACTTTCTGATCTTTTCATTCTGTTTTTCTTTATTTCATTAAAACTGGTAAATTATATATATGTACTAAATAGACGCTGTCTTATTTTTTTTTTCAGGACAAAAAAACACCATAGGGCTTATTTTCGAGGTAGGGCTTATTTTATTGACCTGCTTTTAATTCAATCATGGCCCCTCAAGTGCTGCTGACATTATGGCACCTCATTGTCGCCCCAAGTGCTGCTGACATTATGACACCTCATTGTGATTTAAATGGGGCTTCATTTTGGGGGGAGGGCTTACTTTAGACAGTTTACTGTAAAATAGGATAAGGCTTATTATCAGGGTAGGTCTTATTATCGGGGAAACACAGTGTGTGTGTGTGTGTGTGTGTGTGTGTGTGTGTGTATATATGCAGTAACCAAGTACATAGCTTTGGCAGTGCGAAGGGAAAAATGCATTTTGCTATTAACAAAGCAAAACAATTATTACCAGGAAAAATAAGTCATGTTCCGGCTTTCTGGCCAGCTACTAAAAGGATTGAATTACAAAACTGGGCTTCTCTGCTAGCTATTTGTTAGAAATCTGCACATTCTCTAGATAAGATTGGAAAAGACTCTGCTTGGAACATTTGGAATGCAAATTATAACTGTTTTCCTTTTTCACTGAAATCCTCAGACCGCCTGGGGAGAACTAAAGTGCACAAATATGGAGGAATCTCCTGGCATTTTGGGATTGTAAAGATAATAACGAATCTCTTGTAATAATTCCAAACTTCTGAAATGTCCTGCATAGACTGAATCCAGATGAGTTTCCTGGAAAGTCTTGTGATGTTTCAAAGACTNGAAGTATGAAGCCAAAGCATATGTTTTCTTATATGTTAAAATGCCGATTTGGAGCACTGTTTACATGTACTGGTTAATGAAACATTATCATTGCCTGCTTGTTTTCATTGTTGATAGCAAGTAATATTGTGGTCACATGTGTTGTGTATTAAGGGCTGGGACCAGTCTCTGAAAAATTGCTTAATATACAGGCTGGCATTTTTTGTGCAGGCATGTACAGAGCTAAGATTACTATGCTAGTGGTTGGTTATCATCATTAACTGTAATCATGTTCTGTCGTCACATAAAGGAATGCTTAGNAAAATATTAGAAAGGGTGTAGAACCTAAAGGGGCACCACACTCCTTTTACAGACAAGGTTGTTATCCGCTTTTGAAAGTGGCCCGTGGAGTTTCAAGTTGAGACATTCATTTGACTGTGAGACATTTCTATGACTGTGAGTAATTCATTGAGTTATTCACAGAAAACATTCCTAATTCACTGAAACCATTTACAGCCAACTGAACAGTGGATTAACCTCATCTGGTTCTCTANCACAGCAGTGGTGGATTTGCAATATTGGAAACTTTTCTTTGCTAGCCTCCATGGAAAAATAAAATGTTACATTGTGTTTAATGTTATTACTATCTAGGGATAATACAAATGTGACTCAATATATGTACCACTTATNTGTCTCTACAGGTTACCAGTTCTTTGAAAGAAAACCAAGAAAAAGAAGTTTTAGCCACACGGAAATAAGCTGTCCCTCAGAAGTGATCAGGTAATTTATTTTCACCATAAAAGAAATCAGTGGATTCCTGTATGTTATAAAATATGGACCTGATCTGACTTTCCATTCATTTCACACACTTCTGCCCTTTTATTGCATTCCACCTTATCTAGAAGTAAGAGCCATAACTCAGGCAAAGGGACTGTGTGTGTATAGAAGTGGGTGTGACTAGTTATTACAAAGTACATTAAAGGCATTCCAATGCTGCTCATAGCTATCCAGACTTTAAACCATCATCACACTTTTTAACCAAGTTGTTGGTTTATTAAACAGGCAACAGCAGCATTAGCACATTTGGAAGCTTCTGCAACAGCTGAGTCTGACTGACAGCAGTGTAACACATTGTGACAGGGTTTATACAGTAGCAGCACAGCATAACCCAACAGATGGCACAGGATTAAAGCTGTGTATAACATATACTGTATACACACACTGTAGTAATGACAGATCTCTCACAGTAACGATCAAGGCCATTAGGTACTCTTTACCCGGGCCTGGAGCTGCCAGGGGCCCCGTAGTTGATTGATATTGGTGGTTTTTTGGTTTTGTTTTGTTTTTTTAACTGTGGATCAACAGTGAGTGCTGTTCTTAGGATAAGGAGAAAGAAAAGCCTGTGGGCTCTGCTCAAGTATGACCTTCATGATTTATAATGAATCCTGCTTGAATACATTCCTCCCTTCCTTCCTCCTTCCTTTCATGGGAACACAGCCATGCCCCCAGTGGTGTTAAAACACACATGGCAACGGTGTGCCGGCACGCATTGATGGCAGAAAATTGTCATCATTAAAGATGAGGGGGCCTGTACCGGGGCCCAGAATTTGTCTTGGCAGACCTGGTAATGGTATGAGGAGAAATTGTACATTCTAACTGGAACAACTGCAATGGCACAATATACTGGGCTAAATGCAGTGTTTCACTCGCTCAGTGCGAACTATCAACCTAGTGCTGATGTCATATCCGTAGCCCGTGTGCGTAAGGGTAGGAACACTAATCTCTAGCTGGATGTCTGTAAAGGGAATGGCTATTAGTGCGGTTGTTATGATNCAAGATATAGCAGACTTTCTATTAGAAAACCATATGCAGATACCACTCTCATATCCAATTTATATCATAGTATCTTGTCCTATGTTATTAAATCTTACCATTGTAAGTTATGTATTTGTGAGCATTTCTTGCATATCCAATAAATTCTGTAAGNATACATTATTGTCTTATTGTAATCCAGGGAATATTTCTGAGCAGTATTTTACTGCCATCACTAAGGTAAAATGGTTTACCTTCTTTTAAAAGTTCAAAGGTACAGCAACCTATAGTATCTAATCAGTAATTGGCTTGGATAATAAACATAAAATTATGGTCAGCTGTTTAGAGGCTTTGTACATTTGCGCAAGGCTATTAGTACCAAGAACTGAAATGTATTAGGCAACACATTGAAAGATTATTATTACTTTATTACATTTTATTGACCTCTCAGTTGTATATCACATTCTGTCCTTGTATCGTGCTGCTTTTATTGTTTTTAAACATCTCCCCAAGGTTTTTGCGNGTGTGTAAAGCTTGTACACTATGTAAAGTCCGTAAGGACTAAAAATTAGCATGTTTATTCCATTAAAAAAAAAGTGACATTTCTCTACCATAAGAGATGGGAAAAAGCGCATGACCAGCTTTTTTCCCTGTCTTCGTGCAGAATTGAATCTGTCCCTANGTCTCTCTGATGGTGATCGTTCCAGTGACACGATAAGCAAGTGTTTGGAACTACTAGTACACTAAATCTTACTCTAAATCGTTCACTAATCGGATCTTTTAAACGTTTTAATCATTTGATGTGAATTACTGTTCTATTGTGAGAAACACAAGGTGGGTACACTAATGTGTACCCACCTTGAGGCTATATCTTACATAGTAATTGTTAAAGTATACCATGTCCATATTCTCCATCTATTATGCTTATTTCCATACAACTTATCACATATGTTCTAGTGCGTAGTAGATATTGTAATATACATTATGCACATCATATTCAGAAATCTATTCTATTCATGTATCCAACCTTGTTCTTTGTATAGTCTTACAACTATTTCCGATAAAGTTCTATAATAAACCATTATGATACCCCCTGGTGGGTGACATTGTAGATTTATGTTAGGAATAGNCATATAAAGAACACAGGGACAGTTTCAGACCAGATCCAACCCTGAGNTGATGTCTGATTACCACTGCGTTCTATCTCTCATGCGGGTAAGGGTAGGTCACTCCCTTTGCACGTTTGAGTTTACAATTGCTGTAAGCTACCTAAGATATCTATGGTCTCCTCATGTAAAGCAGGTACTGCTCTTACTGTATCATTTATATAGAGATCTCCCCTCCATCTTGCGTACACTATGTACTTTTCCCACCCTGCCATCACTGAAGTGTGGGTCCTAGAGCCATGCCGGAAGTCTGCTGTACGCACATGCAAACAAGGAAAGCCACTTATATTTCCCATNTATGCCAGGATCCAGTGGACAATGCCTAAGTGAGCAAACAGTCTCTCAGCAGCGATAGTAATACTAAGCACCTGAGTAACAATGAAGTCAGAGGAAGGCATGGCAACCAGTACACACAATTTAAACATCTCGCTATGCACTGGAGCTCTGGGCACTAATGGTAATGCTAAGCTTCTGAGTCAGACAAATGTGAACATCCTGACATGTATTGAGACACCTGAGCCTTCAGGGTTTTCTATTCCAGATCTATCGCCAATTCTACTTCTTCTGCAACAATGTTTCAGGACAAAATATTAGCATAAAGAAAATTCAAACTGTTTGAATGAAATATATGGCAGCTGTTACAGCGGTGTCCATAGTACATATTTATATCACTTGCACATACATACATTTACGCTGTTGTAATAGCCATCTCTACTCAATTGTTAAATTGAATATTTGTTGTATCTCTTATTATGTTATTAGATGTTTTTCGTTTAATAAGTGCTCAGTGCTCATTTTATAAAGGACTCATTTTGTCACGTGTGCTGTTAATTTAGCAATTTTGCCATAACCGAGATGAACTCCCTGAATAGCATTGGGGNAACACCATAGGTAACTATAATCACCAGTGTGGCTTGGCTTGTCATTTCTCACAAATAAATATTGACACCTTTTTCAGTATAGGAAGGAAGTGGCATGAACTTCAGCCCTAATAACACCATCATGGCTCGATTCTAACACCTTAAAAGTTTGTCTTCATCCTGCCAATGTGGCAAAAACAGGGGAAACAAAAGACTTAGTCAGGAAGGGATTTATTTCGGAGCAGCGTTATGTGCTCTATTCTAGCACAACCACCTGGGGCCCTGAGCACAGGCTAATAAAACTGTCAGGANAGACATTTTTGCTGAAGTCTATAATGGCCTTCATTCTTTAGGTGGGGGATCACCTGNGCTGACTGGTGTTCATTGTTTGTTCTGGGATATTGCCGTAGAGTGCTTCTGGACCAGGTGACTTCCAGTAGGCCGATGTTGAGGTTGGAATTTGAAGTTGATCTGTTCCTTAAAACCTTTGATTTGTGGTAAAAGTTAAAGCATAAAAAATGTAGAACATTCACACCACCTCCTTTGATCCTTTTCATCATTTCTGAGCTTTACTCTACGAGAGAAACATGGCCATTCATATACTGTAGCTCTTCNGTCCCTGGCTTTGATTGCCTTTCCTTTTAAAACAAGCAAAGCTAATTCTAGCTGTCCTTTAAGTTCTAATGCGTTAGCTGCTGACAGGAACAAGTTCCTTCCTACCTCTGTGGTTTATTTTCACATTCAGGAATACTGATACAGAACATTATAAAAAAAATGTTTCAATGATTAAAATGTACTAGCTCTCCCAATGCTATAATCATGTAAGGTAATTTGCTTCCTGACACCTCAAACGCTCACTGAATACTTTGTCCTGGCAGCATTGCTAGAAGAACGTTTGCTGCTAATGAGTACACAAGTCAAATTATAATAGATATGTTTTTTTGATTCAGATAATAATTTGTTTTCCTATAAATATGAAGATCCACAGGTGTTACACTTTCCTGAGATCTAAGTTTCGGAAAAATGGCTCTCAGATTTTACCTGGTTGGAATTATGTTCAGGGCATGTGTAAAAAATTCAGGATGAACGTTCATATCAGTTGTCATGCAGTTAATAGACAGATGCTATATTGGGACTGTGATTAACAATAGATCATTCACATTTGTTTTGTTTTTTTAGATATTAAACGGTTACTATACTATTACAGAGGAAGTTAAAATAAAAGGTTGGGTAACAGAACCAATGGCAGCTCACCGTTATACACCATCAAGGCTATCACCCGATAACCCAATCAACAATAAGAAAAAAGTAATAAGTAGAGGTGTCGCCCACAGTAGCGGCCTATCCACATATATCCCAACATATATGAACTTGAAATTAGTCCCGTATATTTAGTGACAGTGAGTAATACAGTCCTTCCAGTGTTTTCCTCCTTTTTTTCCACAATCCGTCTTCCAGGATCCTGTCCACAATAATGGGGAACACAGAGTTACCCTAGTGCAGAGTGTATAGTATATAATTCCAGTTGCAGGAGCCACTGTTTTATGTTTGTGAGGTAAAGAGGTTTAATATAGCTATCGTAAATCTATGTCCACCCTCATCTATCTCAGGATCCCTTTCTTTAGAATATTACAGACCAACCATTGCATATTTCTGATGTTTCTTGCNCTGCAGACATATACAGGGCATAGTGAGGCACTTGTTTGGCTTTCCCGGCTTCTTACAAATTGATCCCATAGCATGAGAAACCCTTGAAGCATACTAGCTGATCTGATTCAGAAGCAGGTCTACGTGGCATACTAACATGTCCAGTAAACCTTACTTACANGAAATCTATAGTATGAGAACTGTGCATTTAGATCAAAGTGAATGNATTTTGCAGTTCATTATGTGGACTTTCAGCCAATGTATTTGTGCAGTGTCACCATCATCACCACGTTCATTTTGACAGCCAGTAATCAAAACCGCACTTAAATCTTTAGAAACACACACTAATCCAATGTCCCCGTGTCCCCAAACTATCGCTGCCACATCAAATAGTAGTAAAGCCTTTTAGGGTTTGTNTTCAGTTATAAAGTATACTCACTTATTTCCATTGTCAGAGTTATATGTATTTCAATTAATAGTCTCTCAAGGTTCTCGCTGCCCTAAATAACCTCAGAAAATTGTGAACATTTTGGCATAAGATGTTGATTTTTTTGGTATGTTCTCTAGTCCATGTAATCTGTGAATATCAGACTCTACCCTGAGAGTTTGTTTCAACATTNTGATAGCCAAACATTTCCAAAGCATGTTTAAACTCCTTACCATAATATCAATTATCACTTCTGAGNACCATTCCAACTATGTAATATGCTACACTTTCCGAAAAGTTGTTCTTGTACACGTTCCCTGTAAACATGCTACCCTCCACATTCACATGTGCTTTTAATCTAATACTTCTCTCTTTTGTTCTACTCCTGTATTTTGTTACAGCCCTCAGTATATTTCAAAACTTCTGCCATTCCCCCCCGTCCATTTCCTTCTCCAAGCTATACATATTGAGGTCCTTTAGTCTTATGCAGGAGTTGAACTTTATTGAGCATGGTCCAAGAAAGACAGCTGAGCAATTTGCAGGAAGCAATCTTTTCCTAGAAGTATGCTGTTCCAAATCCTTACAAATTCTCCTACCACCGAGACACTGGAGCAGGGCAAGCAGATCTCGTCCTAAAGGAGGCTTGAATAGCTGCATATAAAACAAGCTTGTTGAGCGGAGGAATGAAACATTCATTATAGCTTCCAGAAACCAAATGTACTACCTCAGAGAAGCACNGCTACAGTGCTAAGCCCAATTCATCAGTTCAGAGGCAGCTGTTTCCTGACATTTCTGTAAAATGTTATGGAAAAACTAATGAAGGTGGTACAGTAATGGTTTCAAGCTTGGTTTGTGGAAAATGTGACAGTGTTTCCATCAGCAATTAAGAATCAACAGAGCTGTGTTTTTTTCCTCTAGTGGTTGCAGCGTGTAGTAGTTGCACACAGGAANGAGAGAAGACAGCAGAGACGTAAGGTTGTTTTAGGTCAGTGGTACAGCAATGTGTAAGGCGTACAGTGAGGACCAATGTAGACCCCCTTGTTTCCATGATGGGGTCAGGACACAGGCTTCTTCAAAGCTAAACAGGAGAATACCCCTCAGGCGTCTCGACCCACGATCAATTACAAAAGTCCTTCTCTGGCTTTTCTGAAATGTAATACATTCTTCATTACACATTGTAACAGCTGGTAAGGACAACACAAACATAACCACCAGTCACCCAGACATAAATTATTTGTGTTTTGTGTGGGCCAGAGGTACACAATCCATGTGTGTCTTTTCTACATAATAAGGGCTCACCTTTCACTTTCACTTTAGTGTCTCTCTTTTTTATTTGTTTGTTTACTGTAAATGTCATGATCATTCTTTATATATATATATATATATATATATAATGGCAGGAGATTATTTCTTGCATTTAGTAATTTAGTCAAAAAAAGAAATACATAGATGTGTATCTATAGCATGCAATGGTTTTTCACTGTACGTCATTTTTGGGTTTTGTTTCTTTGTTTTTTATTAAGAATNAAATGTTGGTGGTTTTTTCTTTAATGTTATTGGCAAGTCACACAATAGGAATGATGTTGATTTG
>JABWIB010000330.1:72546-100941 GCA_016617825.1 Platyplectrum ornatum
TACATGCACATCAAGGCTGAGCATGGTCAGAATGGGAGTGAGCACAGAAAGATGGCCACACTGCTGTGGGAGATTGTAAATATGGGTATTTTCAATTGATTAAAAGAAATGCATTTTAATTTTCACCTGCCTACACCTCTGCTCTGGACTAGTGGAACATGGAGTTCCACTATACTTAAAGGAGAAAAGGGAAGTGTAAATGCAGAGCCTCTTTTTTCAAATGTCCTATCCTGAGTTGCGTTTGTGCATAAAACTTTGGATCACATCTCTGTACATTAAGAGACCATTTGAAATTTGAAGAAATATGTTCCANCTGTACAAATCTGTACTTGCTGAAAAGATTATAATTACAGCAGTAAGTTCCCAGGTCCATGAAGCAGTGTGAACGNTGTCATCAGATATCAGATGCATGAGTGACATCTGATTATTGCTGGGGTGCAATGCGAATGAGGTGCAATGCGAATGGGGTATGTACTCTCCTTACAATATAATCCATAGTCATTTAAACAATTAGAAAACGAATTAACTTTTAGTTTTACTTTTGCTTTATTATGCACTTGCTGGGATAAAACTCACAAGATTTGTGTTGCCGAGGTGGTTCTCTTTTTAGAAATGTCAGAATTTCTTGTGAGAAGACGTACAATAATTACCACATTTCACAAAAGGGAAGTGACATGAATAGACTTGGCAAGTTTACAAAAAGTAGTTAAAAAAAAATACATGCTAACCTCATTTACTTCCTCCCTCACAGCTGCTTACAGTGTATCTGCCTCTGGGATAAACCAGAAAGTGGGCTAAAATGGAAGACTAGATAACCTATATCTATGAAGTATAAATAAAACAAATGGTTTACATGGAAATTACTGACAATGTGACTTTTGCTTTGNTTTGTACCAGGACAAGACGAAATCTATGAATGAACTTTGATTGGTTTAGTCCATATACAATACAAAATAAATGAACTTTTATTATCTTTAATTACATTAGTTCTGTGTGCAAGTCATTATAAAATACAGCACAGTCAAAAAGTCTAAAACAGTAGATTTTCAGATTACTGTTCTCATGTCAAGAATGTACCTATCAAAAACACAATGGTAATCACTCAAACATCAAATGAGTTACAGAAAAATCTAATTTTAGTTATTGGAAATCAGTGTTTAAGTGGAACATAATGTGACTTTAATGCATAGGTGTGGTTTTGATGTTAGTCCTCTGCACATTTGTGAGGATTAAGACCTTAATAATGTTGTTAGGCACACATGTTCCAAGATAAATATCTCCTGTCCNGCATTGATTTTCTTACATCACTGTAGTCATTTGCACTTAGAAGAAACTCATTCCAATTTCCATTCTCTAAGGAAAGAAAATGGTCTCATCAAAAAGAAACATACCTTTAATCATGCTCTTATAAAACATGATGTAAGGTTATTATTGAAGTGTATATTATTATTTAGTTATTATATATTAAAATATATAACACTGCTGCACCTTGTAAGATAAATAATCTTACTGCTTTAGGGTGCACACAAATACACATGTTCCTGGTAGAGGCAATTAATAGTCTTTCCAAGTGCACAAATTGGCATATATATTCTCTACAGTAAAATAAAATGTGTCAATGAATCAACATCATATTCNACACACCTTTTATATTAATGCCAATTATACATATTTCAGTTTCACAAAATAAAGTTGTTAATTTTGTCATTCTTTAAGATCTTCTGTTATGTTTAGAATAAAAGTTTTTTTTAAGTGCATGTTATTTTACTTATAGCACAATGGTTCCAAAACTTTCTCAGTCGATGCACCCTTAGGGTCTCCATAATTTTTTAAGGCACCCCTAAGACACAATCATTTCCCAAANCTATTTAGGTGAAGACAGAAATACTTCAGGTTGATATCTAGTGTCTTGTGTTGTTCCTAAACAAGACGTAAAATTGCGCTTCGAAGTAACNCTAGCAATATGGCACCATGTTGGAAAACGATTCAGTGGCACCCAAATTAAAACAATGTGATGACCGAGGGAGCCTAGGCACACAGTTTGGGAACCACTGTTANAGCGGATGATGGCCACAGATTAAAAAAAAATAAAAGACTGCCATGATGACAGAAGCAGGTAGCATCAAATGATGCTACTATTGTATTTACAAACCCGAANAGAGATAGATTCTACAGGTTTATTCCCATTGAAATATTGCCCAATATTGTCAATTTANATATTTTGGGCTTCCTTTTGTTGTCACTACTCATACTAGTAATTTCATGTTTTCTTTATTGTATGTATTCATATTAGAATTGCTTGTGGCCTGTTAGATGGCCCCAGGAGTAAGGCAGATTGTNCACATTCTATATAGGTTATAAAACTGTCATACATTCCAATTACTACGACCTAAAAAAGACCCCAAATCACATAGTAATAACGTAAATTCATCAGATATCCAGTGACTACAATAACAAATAATTAACATGTGTTATATGTGTTACATTCATATTTTCATGCATCAAATATATATTATACTATATTATAGACTCTAGAGGAACAAAAAAAAACTCTTCTGAATAAGTGATATAAGCTAATTCTAAGGATATGAGTTCAGAGTCATTGTTGAATATGCACTTGTTACAGAGGTATACTGGTGGTAGTTTATGGACGGTTGGTTACATAGCATTGTAGACAAGGCTGGATATTTATTTGAATGGGCGATGTTAGAAGGAACAAGACAAGCCTTATATGAGAGAGAAAACAAAAGATTTTAATACCCTCATTTGTTTAGAACATGTAAATTGTAAATGCAAATGTTTATGGTAACATGTAACCTCATGTCATTGTTTAAAATCATATACATTTTTGGGGTTAGTTGTACACATTTTTTAATGCAAGAAATAAAAAATATACATCATTATTATCATTTAGAAATATATATGTTNAAAACACGTGAGACGTGATAAAAAGTTTTTCTGCAGTGGAAGCACAAACCCACTGCTGTTGTCCAGAGCTACACATTTTTGCATGTTGCACACAGATACTGACNAGNGTTACTGTTACACTNTTATTAGACTTGTGCTAGGAAACATCATCTCTCAACTCAACCATTCAACATGGTTTTGCCCAATCNTAAGTAAATTGTAAGTAAGTCAATAGTACGTAAAGTCTGTGNACAGTAATGCTGGTCAGTATCTGTGTGNAAAATGTAAAAATAAAGTATTCTCTAACATTCATTTTACCTACCCTGCAATTCAATATGGTTTTGTCCACACTTTAAGCTCACAAATTCAATAGGATGTAAGNCTGAATCTGGTCCTTTGAGTACAAGACAAGGATGCTGGTTGTTTAAAGCAGTTGCATACAACCAACTGCATGTTTCAAATATATTTAGTTTTTTTTCTAAATTATGGCTAAATTGAATCAGTTAGTATTTTTAATATGTCTATGGATTTTTTAAAATTAAAAATAGGGCCACTTAATAAATAAAAACCGTCTCTCNTTTATACATACAGCAACCCCTGATNCATGTATGTAAGTATTTGCCTAAATGTGAACTGCATTAATATAGCAGTGGAGCAAAAATGTGCACTTGAAATAAATCTGTTTAACCTGAAATCTATTCTGTACNGTGTTTAAAGTACAATGAAGTAATAGTTCCCCTAGTTTCAGTGCTAAATAGCCGTTTGCTAGTATAATATGATATAACTTTAAACCCCCCAACACTGAGGTATCACTACCTGATACAACCAGCAGAATGCATGGTTGCATCAGTAGTGATAACCTTCTCCTATGTGTTTACAATGACAGTACACATATTCTTTCTTCTCCCAAATNATAAAATATGGACTTTGGGAGAGATGTGTAAGTGGCAGTATTTCTGGATTTGAAGTGAAATAAGTGGTGCCCAGTTTGCCATACCTTTGATTTCCCTAGTATATACAGCATNATTTTCCTTTGGGTGCCTCAACTTTGTTGTAACAATTGCACTTTATATGCTTTTTGTAATATTTTGACCAGGCAATTCTTTTTGTGGGCTTAAAAGGTATAGAATTCTTAGTGCATTTTAATATTTATAAATACTACAAACAGGAATTTTGTGATTGCTAAGTATATGTTTTATAATTCTTTCCTAATAAATGTGTTTACCCAGGAAAAGTCTTAATTGTTTTCATTCACGTAGTTACTACTATACTTGTGTTATAACACGCTTGTGTAATAGCTACAACACAGTCCTGGGATTAACCTGCACTGTTTGTATAGTGGGTCGGAAGTTGGGAATCACAGTTTTTGCTGATGCAATGTTTCCCAAAGTAAATATAGCACAAAAAGTCCCTCTTAATGTTTACCTGGGTGACTGTTTCCGGCCTCTTGGAATTCAGTGTTTGTAAAGCTGTGCAGATATTTAGCTCATATCCTCTCACATAGACCAGCTCAGATTCTGGAGTTAAGAAAATAAGCACAATCCAAAAAAAAAAATCCCCGCCAAAAAACTATCTATGCATGTATAAATCTATTTATTAAAAGTGCTGTAACATAAATCTGAGACACTTTCTTTTCTGTTGTCGCTCCAGTGATTTGCTTATTTCAGGGTCACTGAATCTCACGGAATTTCTGGAAAACTCCCAAATTTCAGGCATTGGTCCTAGAAGCGCAGACCTTCTGTGGGCTCAATTTAATGAAAATCCCTGCCTAAAGTCCTTAGCATTACTTAGCATGGGCAGGGCTTGGACAATTGGTCAATGGACCAGGGCTTGAAGTGGGATTGTGTAGTGGGTATGCCATACTGTCACTTCTTCCGCTGATTTCATTGAAAGACTGTAAATATCCATTCATTATTATTTTCTGTATTTCCATACCGTCACTACTACCGGAAATGTTCATACTGCTCCTTCTTAATTTCCAGACTATGTTTTACTAATCGTTTTACTTGCGGATCTGTACATTATTAAATTATTGTATCCTCTGTTAGGAAAGGGACCAGTATTTGTCTTAACAAGTAATGTTTTCATAAGCTCAGATCTTGAAAATGGTCCCTCACATGTGGCATATATCAGTAGGGATCAGGTAGGCCATTTATCGGACATTTCCAATATTCATAGCCTAAACATGTCAACATACCAGTAGGTTAATTGGCTGCCTACAAAATTGTCCCTAATATATGTGTATGTGTAATTGCTCCTATGTTTCAAATCCCAAATCTCCCTTAGAATGCAAGCTTATGGGCAGGGCCCCCCCTCCCCATCCATTCTGTCTGTCTTTATTAGGTTGAACATATTAAGATTAAATGATGTGATGCCGATAGTTTGGGATGCAGCATATATTGNGTTACTGTACAGTAAAACAAAAAGATGATCCTGTATTATTATGCCATATTTCTTTAGTGAGAAAAATAAATGCTACCATACTTTGCCAGTGTTGGTTTAAAAAGTATTCCTCTGCCTCGGTTCACAATGTAAACAGCCTCCCAGCTTCATAACATATTAGGGATATAACCCTGGGAATGGAAGTATATGAGTGAAACAAACCAATTTCTGATCATTGTAACCATTTTTATAGTCTTGCATGCAGGGCAAGCTGTGTAACCACNTATAGCTCATGGTTCTAGGTAAATGAGTATAACAACAGCAGTGGAAATATTTGACTTTGATTTTTCCGTCTAGGTGTCCTCCCCCTCATTTCAGGTCTTGTTGTCTGAGGTTATATATAGAAACAGGAAGCTGTTGGGCATCAGATAGTTAAGTCAGATAACAGATTTTCACAGAGAAAAAAGTTCACCGGAGCTAAATATAAACCCAGCTGTGTCTATTTATAACACGCGTTTCTGACACCAGATCTGCCTCAAGTTTCTAGCTTGCTACGATTTCCTTGGCCTTATGAAAGTGCAATTACTGCGTGGGAGGAGGAAGGCTGTCAGGTGTCACTTATGTTATCATGTGCTGTGATGGGTGAGCTCAGGCAGGAAGAACAAAGCTAAAAAAAACACAAGTATTCTCTTAATAATTTGCCCATTGCTGCATTTGAGTCTTATCTTGCCACCCACGTTCATCTGGCTGCTGACGTGGTGCTCACTTCATTTGCAAAGGATATTTTTATATCTTTTGTGTTCTTTTGAGGAACCGACAGATCAGGCAGCAGCGTAATGATTCCTATCTGTGAATAGGCAGCCCTGAAATCCTGTGGCAGAAAGAAATACTGCTGCCAGTAAAGACATTGTACAACAACTGCCATCATTCTAATAATGACATTGGTAAATTGTGGTGCCATTGGATGGATTACAATCGTACGTAGAGATATCATTACCAGTACTTTTTTTGTCAAAGGTATTTCTGGCATGTATAGTATGTTATGGGCAGGACTTTTTCCGTTTTTTACTTTGTAAGTAGCTTTTTTACATACAGAACATCCGCCATATTACATCATTCTCATTAGTCCAGTCCTCGGTGGAGTTTACAGACGTAAGTGTTCCTCCATACAATTCTGTAGTGTGAGATGTCAAATAACAAACAAGTATGGTTTTGGCATGTCAGGAGTATCCAGAACATGGGCACGTATGTGTGTGTGTGTGTATAAAAATAAGTTCATTATAGTAAGAAACAATAGTCTTAAAAACACGTGAACAATTACAATAAAAACAAAACAGTGCTCCTTATTATGAATTAGGCATTATTTAAATGCCAGTCTACATAACTATTGGTTCAACTTCTAATGGATACCTTTAGCAGAATAAGGAGATCCATCACAAAGCAGGTTACCCACATTCATCAATCAGTGTTTCCTATGGCATGGGTACTAATGAAACTCTGCAACTCTCGCAAAGCCTTGCTGGTTGTGGCATGTTTTGAAGACATCACCTTTCAACCACAGATATGATGATTTATATGGCCTATTTTCTGGAATTACTCAAAGGGGTAAAAACTACACTTGTCAACTTCTTTACTTAGGTGGAAATACAAAGGTTTGCTAATTTTGGATAACAAACTGAAAGCAACCAACATCCGTTGTGCAGGTTTCATCATTTTAGTACGTAGCCATGGAAGATGGAAATTTTAAACTCACTCATGACAATTAAGAAGTGGTATTTTGACTATATACACTAAAACAATGCAATACACTAAAACAAAACAATGTTTTGAGTTATTTTATCAATCCAGATGGTGCAATCTAATGGAATAATAGAACTGTTCAGAAGCACTTACTACTTATCTATATGTGGGAAATTAATAAAGGTTTCTGCGGCCATGTTTGTATTGTTATTAGTCATATATGTCCTGGCAGGCATCAGAACATTCACAAGTGTATGATAAGTGCCCTATTTTCTTTTGTAATGTGACTGAATAAATACACATGCCATACACCACATGTAGTGAGGTCAGGATAATGAATGTTACACGTGGATGGATATTTCTCAAGATCTAACACTTAACTAGTCATGGAATCGCAACTAATACAGTTGCATGAAGTAGGAATATTTTCCTTGTCCACGTGAACACAATAGGAACATTAGCCAGCACAGTTCAATGCACTTTGTATCTTGGCATTCCACACATACAATTAACTTGTTCTATAAGAGACTAGCCATGGTTGGGCCAATAGCTTTTGCCAGCTAAGGAGGTGTTTGAAGAGATGAATTTGGCACCATTTAACAATTTTATAGCCATCCTGTGGAAATAAGTCTGTATTTAGTTTGACTCTGGGAATGTGCCTTGCTTTTCGGGGAAACATTTTCCATCTACTTTTCCTTCTATTTTTTCTTGATATTAAAGCACATAATATGGACATCAATTGCCAGTTTGAAATTGTTATATGCAAATTTGTTGAGCTACATTTTATTTTTGCATTTGGAAATATTATGCTTCTCCAGTTCCAACATTGTTTGAAAGAGTTGATTTTACAGAGCACTTTTTCCAGCTTGAAGGCGAAAGGCAATGTAGGACTGGATGGTCATTAATTACACAAAATGCATCAGCTGATAGTGGTCAATGTCATGACATCATATTATCTATTTAACAGTACCCAATTACAATTATACATGATGATTATAATTATTAGTTGATGCATAACATGACTGCTTATGCTTATGGATTAATAAGAATATTAGTTATAGGTCTTAACACATTTCTGTGTTGATACTTACAGACACCAGGGGGTATATTTACTAAGCGGCGAGATTGGAGTGAGATTGTAAAGTGGGGAAGTTGCCCATAGCAACTAATCAGATTCAAACTCTCAGTTTCATTTTACACACTGGAGAATGTGAACTCGAATCTGATTGGTTGCTATTGGCAACATCCCCACTTTACAATCTCATGGTTTAGTAAATATACCCCCAGGGCTAAAATTTACTAAATAGCGAGATTGGAAAAGTGAGGATGTTGTCCATAGCAATCATCAGATAGGCCCATCAGATTTGTGCTTATATTCTCTAGCATGTAAAATAAAACTTAGAGCTTATGTCTTATTATTCCCACTTTTCCAATCTTGCAGTTTAATAAATTTAGGCCCAGTAGTTTGCCAGGATACATGAATGAGGGAAATTTGCTAAATGTAAACTAAAGTTGAAGACTGTTTGCCAACATTGCTGAAAATTAACATTAATTAATGATTAGTTAGCAGTATGGTAATGCTAGCTACTTCTAGTCTGCAGGTTATATAAAGACATACACATGCATAATCATTGCTATAGTTGTAATTTTCTTTTAAATAGAAATAATATATGCATAAATATATTTTTCCATACTAACTGACTGTTGCCTTTACCAATTGTACTAAGTTGTGTATATTCTGAGATAGCTATGATAATAGTGTTGTGTGTGTAGCCAAAACGCAGTGCCCTATCTATTGGAGGTTATGTTGGGAGTAAGGAACATGTGTGTTTCCAGTTTAACCATTTGACTATAATACCAATCTGACATTCACAATAATATTCAGATTATCAACCATTTTTTTAAGCCAGATATTTGCGGAGGCACACAGCAATTACCCTGTTCAGATGACAGTTTTGACCCAGGTATTTTGTTAAAATTCCCCGGACAACACTGTATAAACTGAACCCGGGTAGAACACAAGTAGGTCATTAAATTAAAACTAACTGGCTCTTTTCAGTTGAAAACCCTGGTTAGGCACTGTTTAGACTGAAGGCGACCCTGGAATGACCCGGAAAAAAACCCTTCTTTTTACCCTTGTCTAAGACCCAGGTAAAAGGACACATAATTTTAAAAAGGTGCCATTTAGTTTACCCTAAAAAACCTGTGAATGTCAATAAAATACCTGGCTTTTTGGTGATAATCTAAATGGGGTATAATTGTATGCTATCCAGACTTAATGCAAATTTCCACAAATCTACTAAATTAAAATGAATCCTTATAATTACCAATATCTCAACATCATTGTTAAATCCTACTTCAATGTTGAGATCTCTTATATATTTTTAAATATCTTTGGTCTGCACACATAGTATTAGTGAACATGGGAACCCCCCTAAGTACCAAAGTACTCCATTTTAGCAGCTTAGCATTAATATTTTTGAGCTGATTCTGGTACAATATATACATGAATTAGGAGGTGGTGGTAAATCAAACCATATTCAGCAAACAAATTAAACTCAAATGTAAAAAAAATGACAAATCATTATAAGACGTGGTGTATTTAGGCAATTTCTATTGTGCCACTGATACTGATGCTTAGGAAGTTCTGGCAGAGGCTACTGCAGTGGGGAAGCAGTTGGAACAATGTAAATCTACTCATTTAGCAACTGAAAAGAAATGTAAGTAGAAAAAGTAAAGAGATGCATTTGACAGACCAACATGCAAAACATCCTTCATTTGAAAATTGTAAACCAAGTAAACATGCAAATGTATTCAATTAATTAGATCCCGGGAAATAAATAACTTTTTATTTTATATTTTAAACTTTTTTAGGTGGGGGGAAGTCAGGTCAAGTACCACTTATACAGTACCACTTATAGTACTATCATAGATTATCACAAAAGTGGGGATGTTGCCCATAGCAACCAAATCAGTTTGGTTGCTATGGGCAACCAAACTGATTTGGTTCCACTCACTTTTCCAATCCCGCAGTTTAATAAATGTATGCCCTGGTATCATACGTGGTTAAATTACAAGTATGGTTGCTACCTTCTTTGCATCCTTATCTAGTTACCCGAGTACTACCTAGTACCACGGCACTGCATATAACACTGAGTTTGACAGGAAACATGGAAGTGTATCTGTCAGAAATTTACAAGGGTATCAATTTAGTTCTCTCTTGAGAAACCTGATGGAGCCTTTGGAAATATTTTGGAGGACTCTGTGGCAGTTTTCTTAGTCATTAATTTGTTCCAAATTCACTATCATATTCACCATGGTCTAATAATGCCACGCTAACTGGGGTCATTTAACTATCCATGATCTATATCCATGAGGATGCAGAATCGTGTGTCCTAGAATACTGTTCTATATACGCTTCTAAATAATGCTTAATTTCTATTTCTATATATATATATATATATATATATATATATATATATATATATATAATGCAGTTCTAAACTCTGAAGCATTCTGTGTATCACTGCAAATAATTTGCATCTGAGTGAGAGAAGTATGCTGATACAGCTTTCTCGAGAATACATCTGCTAAAAATAGGTATTGATATAGTACTATAGAACTGAAATGAAGTTGAATTCTGTAATGCATACATTTTATCTCTACTATATCCTGGCCATTATACACTATTTCAGTAAACGAAAATGTATTGCAATTGTAGATGCTTGATATACTGTAAGGTTTTTGAGTTGTGCACTGTAGAAGTAACTGTAAAGTCATATTATAACATTCTCATCCTCTTAAGCGTCTCTACGATATTGCCAAATGTACCTAACCGGTATTGGATGCAGGGTGTACGATCATCATTATTTTTCCTGAGATGCAGTAATAAAAAGGTGTTAAGAAAGACAGCAGGTAGAGATCAGTGTAATGCTATAGAGAATCTTGCTGAGAGCTAATAGCTAACTTTCACTGTTCATTTCCTGTGCTTGTTATTGTTGGCAGCTGGCTGCAATGATTTTCATTATGCAAACACGAGGTCTGCCCAAAAACTTACGTGTAAGGGAATTCAAACGTTTTGTATATTGTCCCAACCTTTTTTTAGTGTCAGGGCTTCTTCACTGTTGCAGTGAAACAAATTACATCTAAGCTCTAATCAAATACTTATTCTTGTTTTACAGACAACTCCAGCACAGCCATGTGTATGAAATTCATGACGGAAACAGGTACATAAAGGACTTGTTTTTAAAGCTTTGGATGATAGTAGATGTTATAATGTACAGTATATGTGTATTACACAGGATGTACTACTGAAACTTTACTTATAATATTTCAATGTGGTTAGTGCAAGAGTTATTCAAGGTGAAGTGTGCTTGTAGAATGATCCCATAATACATAATACATTTACTCATAAAAGTTATAATACATTGTCATACAAACTATAAATTACTTAATTACTTTTGTGAATGATGCAAACATTATGGCTTAGTAAGTTTTAAGTAGAATTTTTTTTTGTCATCCAGTCACTATATCCATGTTCTTATGGACAAAACTTGAAAAGCAAATACCTGGAACTATGTCCTGTAGGAGTATTGGGTGACCAGACAATAAATGACCACTATGATCTGAATGCTGTACCCACAGCTTGCTATAAATACCATGATATAATTAAATTTCACAAAGTGTAAAATAAATAAAACATTCATCCTATATGAACTGGTACCTTTTAGCATTCATAAATACCTTTATAAAAGCTAAAATGAAAGCCTGAAATGTTTTATAGTGTAATTGCATTTGCTTTGCTGCTGAGTGCACACTGTTATTCTCTATTACCAGGCATAATGGACTGACACTTGTGCCCTTTGTAGACTTAATCATGGCTCATAAAAATATCTTTTTTAAAATAGCCTTTACCATTGTATAGGGGAAGAGTTTATGACTATGGATTTACAGTATGGTGTTGATATTGTCAAAATACACATTCATTGAAGTTGAAGTGAATACAAAACACTAGTCACAGATTGTAAACTAGAAAATATATCTATACCTATATTTATGTGTGCATTATTTTGGATCTCAGAACTATAGATAATTAAAATAAGGGGTTCTTGATGGGTCATACATTTTTCTTTACATATAAAACAGACATCACAGACTTCCTGTGCCAGTAATTTAGTGTGAAAGTTTTTGCAGCCTGATCTAATGATTCATATGTTAGTGTCAATAGGTGCTTTTCACTTTGTATTTAAAATGCAATATGTACATCATAACTCATTGATTTCCATGAGTAAAAGGGAGTGGAAGTAACAGGAGAACTTTAATTGCTCAATTGGTTTTAAAAATGTTGGCAACAGTTTTTTGGGACAGTCACTCAATAAAAAAAACTCTATTAAAATACACAACACAACCCTTTATAGTAAGTTGGGATCTGGTCCAAAGAAGCAATGATTCATGCATTTAATAACAGTTATCTAATTAATTGTTATATAATATAATCAACATATAATCCTCCATATCCTCCAAAAAAAATTATTGATAAAGGGGCAGATCTACATTTCCTAAAATTCTGTTTTCCATGGTCAGATATTTGTTACCTTTCTTAGTTATTATGATGACACTACTGACAGAAAGGTCAGGTAGCACTTACAAATGGACAGGACATGGTGATACAATGTACTTTACATTTGCCTCATATGGAAAACTTAAGGTAGTTTATGGTAGGTCATGCACAAGGGGAGTGTATAGCTGTGTGCTAATCACCCTTCCGTCTTGTATATGCTGTTATATGTTTGTACAAATAAAGCTGTTAAGATATCTTCCTTACCAAGTTAATTTATACTTTGTTTGCTATGTGTTCTAGGTTATACATCTATGGTGGCATCATCTCGATCTGCACTTTAGTGGCTTAACAGAACTACCTGGAGTTTCCATATCTTGCTTAACATATACCAAGAATTCAATCAAGGCCATACTTTGGAACCATTTGGTTATGCATGACCCTTTGATTTAACACCCACATACTACTACATGGATATGTTTATACAGGCACAAAGAAACTGACTTGAAAAAAACTTTGGGAAAAATGAGAGGGACACTGATTTAATGAGTGAAGTCAGTCACACTCCATGTGTCTGCATAGCATTAAAAGTAAGCTAACACTGAAGACCAAGTGAATCAAAATGGACTCTGGAGACACTGTATTAGGGCAAGAATCTACCTCAAGGTGTGGAGAATCTGAAAAAGTATCAAACAGATGGAGACAAGAGAATTCTGCAATCGCTACAATGAGCACTTTTGACAGCCAAGAAGGAGAAAGGCAACCACATGTTAATCCCGAGCATATGATAAACCCAGCATCAGTACAGCATTATAGCTCTTTGAAAGCGGGATCACAAAATGAAAATACAACGCAGATGCGAGAAAAGCAATATACACAGAAGCGTTCTGGCGCCTATTCTCATAGACACTCACTTTCCTTTCCTCAACATACTCTTCAACAACAAAGGTTAGTGCACAGCATGAAGCCTCACCAAAGTCTTGAAGGGCATGCCTACCCTTATCATAGTCACCTGCCTGTTCCTTCTGAGGATTTATTCTTTCGAATGCATGGACACAGCGCATCATTTACCAGAAAGAAATTTTCAGGGCTTACTTCTTCATATAGCCAATATTCACAAAAATCGATTGAACAGTCAGAAGACACTTACAAAAAGGAGCAAAAGCCCAAAAAACCTGGCAAGTATATTTGTCCGTATTGTACACGGGCGTGTGCCAAACCAAGCGTGCTGAAAAAACATATAAGGTCTCACACAGGAGAACGTCCATATCCATGTGTACCCTGTGGTTTCTCCTTCAAAACAAAAAGCAACCTATATAAGCACAGGAAGTCACATGCACACGCCATTAAAGCTGGATTAGTTCCTTTTACAGACTCTGCTGTTTCAAAGTTAGATCTTGAGGCATCCTGCATTGATGTAGAAACTGAAATTCATTCTGATGGGGAACAGAGCACAGACACTGATGAAGAGACATTATTACTTGTTGAAGACTCAGAAAAATTAAGCCCACTTTCACAAATTCCTGTGGACGTGGGTGTTAGAAGTGGAGATCTTTTAGATCCAGGTTTCCATACATCAGAAGACTCTTTAGGAGGCCCAATAAAAGTGCCAATTCTGATAGTCCCAAAAAGTGGTGTACACCTATCAAGTGAAAGCTCACATTATGTGGCACCTGATATAATGCACAACCCATCATTAAGTGGAAAAAGCGATGAACCACATACTGCCAGGCAAAAACTTGCACTAAAACTTACAGAAAAGAAAGGACATGATTCTGAGAAGTCCTTAAATCTTTTGAGCCCACATAGTAAAGGAAGCACAGATTCGGGCTATTTTTCACGCTCAGAAAGTGCAGAGCAGAATATAAGCCCTCCAAATACCAATGCAACCTCTTATGAAGAAATTATATTTGGTAAATACTGTAGACTGAGCCCCAGATCTTCACTCCAAAGTCAAGAAGCCAATATATCAATTGTTAACTCCAGTATGATTGAGGAACACATATCACAGTTTATGTCAAAGAGGGAAGGATTATTAGATCATAACAAGGTAAAAGGTATGAAATCAAGATTGTCTGGCATCCATGCTTCTGAATTGCAAAAGTCACACCTTATTGCAGAATCTGCTGAAAGTGAATCTAAACTGTATCCTGAAATGCAGCAGGCCCAAACATCAGTTCTTATTGAAGCTGCTGGCGATACCTCACCACTTATAAGGAGCAACTCAATGCCAACAACTTCTGGAGCAAACTTAAGTATCCCACCTTCTATGAGAGGAAGTCACTCATTTGATGAATGTATGACAGGTTCAGATGATGTATTTTATCCAGGTACAACAGGTATTCCTCATCAAAGGCTGCTTAGGAGGCAAGGTGCTTTTGAGTTACCCTTGGTCTTAGAAGGCCACTCTGATTTTGATGCATACACAAGGATGTCTAAAAATGCAGCTACAGTATACAACAAAAAAGCCATACATGAGGCATCACTTTCCACAAAGGAAAAGAAAATTACTTCAGTGTATGATTATCAAGTTTCGGGAATGTATCCTAAAATGTGGGATGAATTTGAAGCTCAAAAACATGGATATAGAGATAGGCACTATATAGGTGGCATGAAACCAGGAACTGAATATTTCATAGATGTTACAGTACCTTCACCCCCTCGTTTTGGAACAGTAATTGAAAACAGAAAACGCAGGAAAGAGAAAAGTGTTGGAGATGAGGAAGATGTTTCTATGCCCTCTAGTGCAATGAGCAGCACATCAGGAAGTCCTGTTATCTTAGATTTTGATACAAAAAGTCAAGAAAATTCCAGGGTTGGATTTTCTATTGGAGGGCAAGAATATAGCTACAGTGGTCAACAAGACAGATATGATATTTGTAGATCACAACAAATGGACAGTCCTGTACCTGTATTGGATGAATCATCTTCAGACACAGATAAATTAGCAGAAATAGTCAATAGAAAACCTCCTGGTAATGTCATATCAGTAATTCAACATACTAATTCCTTGAGCCGACCTAACTCTTTTGAAAGGTCTGAGTCAACAGAGCTTCTTGCTATTCAACCAGATAAGGCCTGCTCTCCCTCTGAGACATGTGACAGTGGAAATACGATGTCCTCTATGAGTCCAGACTGGACTCAGACACCAGATATTGAGTCTACAGGAAGACCGTCACCATCTCCGCAACAGTCTACATATCACATGCCACCCAAATTGGTTCGCCAACACAATATCACAGTACCTGAGATACGTGTTACAGAGGAACCAGACAAACCTGAGAAGGAACCGGAGATTCCTATTAAAGAACCTGAAAAACCCCCAGAGGAATTTCAATGGCCCCAGAGAAGTGAAACTCTTTCACAACTGCCAGCAGAAAAATTGCCTCCAAAAAAGAAACGTCTACGTTTGGCTGATATGGAGAATTCATCTGGAGAATCCAGCTTTGAATCAACAGGAACAAGCCTTTCTCGCAGCCCAAGTCAAGAGAGTAATCTATCTCACAGCTCAAGCTTTTCAATGTCTTTTGAAAGGGAAGAGATAATCAAATCTATAGTCCCAGCTAAGCAGGATGAAATCGGTAGGCCCCCAGAGTTTTTAACTGTTCCACCTGGTGCCTATTCCCTTTCTGTGCCTAGCCACCACCATCAGAAAGAAATGAGACGCTCTTCTTCTGAGCAAATACCATGTCCTAGTATAACTGAAATACCTGAAATTCGAAGCAAATCTTTTGACTATGGAAACCTAACTCATGCTTCAGTCCCAGGTGCCATCACTACAACTTTGTCTCCAGCCCGAGAACGAAAAAAATGTTTTCTTGTTCGCCAAGCATCTTTCAGTGGGTTCCCGGAAAACTTGCAGACAGAGCAAGAACAACTTCAAGAGCAATCTGATCCATCATATAGCAGTCGTCGGTCATCACAGATTGCATGGCAGCATTCTTCTACATCTTCAATGTCAGTCGCCACAAATCTTCCAGAAGAAGCTGGAAATGTAGTTGTTGGCACTTCTGTACAACCTACATGTACCTCACCTCATTTTTCACAGCCGTCCTTTACTACTCACGATACATTAAGAAGTAGTTTAGGACATCAGTCGTCTTATATCTCCAAAAGACATTTGCCAGAACAGCAGCATTCATTTCCACACTCTGAGAAAATGTTATATCCATCAGTTCACAATGCATATCCTTTACCTTTCACTTCTGTGTGCATGGCTCAAATGCCAGCTCATCATCCACTTTTATGGTCATCGTGTATAGATCCTTTGCAAAGACATTTTCAACATCATTTACAAAATACATATTTTAAACCATCAACCAACTCTGAATTGCAATCCAGTTATTACCTTGATACAGCTGAAGATCCCATTGCAGGCAAGCCTCTTTCTTATCTGTATGGTTTGGATAAAAGCTATCCGCCATATTTAGAGTCATCATCCTCTTCGTCGTCTAAGAAATCTAAAAATATTCTATCACTACAAAGAGATCACAGTGGTGGGTCAAGTGACTCATCATCTGACCAGCAACTTGCTGTATCTCCAATTGTTGGCCCTCTTCAGCCTATGTCGGGACCTGTAGTTCCAGTTAGGATTCAGACACATGTGCCATCATATGGAAGTGTTATGTACACTAGCATCTCGCAAATTCTTGTAACACACTCACAAACGAATAGCTCTTCCATAGTAATTTGCAAAGTGGATGGAAATACATCACAAAGGATATTGGCAACAAATGCATCCAGAGGTTTGGGATTTAACATTGACCATATGCTAGCACCTTGTGGTGAACTGGAACGATTTCCCCTATGGAAAGTGCCACAGACATTGCCATTAGGCTTAGAATCTACAATACCATTATGCTTAGTATCTAACTCTGACAGTGCGTCTACCTTTGGAGGTGGCAAACGCATGCTTTCACCGGCAAGTAGTTTAGAACTTTTTATGGAAACAAAACAGCAAAAAAGAGTTAAAGAGGAAAGAATGTATGGTCAGATTGTTAAAGAGCTAAGTGCAGTTGAACTTACTAATTCTGACATAAAAAAGGATTTGATAAGAACCTCAAAACCTCAGTTGGTCAGGCAAGGTCGCACCACAGAGCAAAAAGACAGTCTAACTTCTGTTGGACAAACGCCATCCCCTTCATTGTCGAACTCACCACTCAGCACATCATCTTGTGTTGAAGCTGCATTGTCCGAGCCTAGGTCCAGTGATGCTCCAGAAGGGCGAATGTCGCCAGATGAATTTTATAATGAGGATGCTGCTTCTGATATGAGCTTAAGCCCACAGAGAACATCAAGTGAAAATCTTGAGGATGAACCTTTTACACACAAAAAGATATCTTCAGGAATTTTATTGAAGGAGTCGGAGAGATCATGTTCAGCTAAAGGGAGTTCAAGTATTTTAATAAAGGATGCAGAAATTCATCAAATCCCTCAATTTCCCAGTCTAAGGACGACTACCACGGTTAGTTGGTGTTTCCTGAATTATGCCAAGCCCAACCATACAGAGCAAGAGTCATTAAAGGCCTCTGTTTATGCTGCATGGTGTATAAGTTCTTGCAATCCAAACCCAGCAGGGCTCAGTACAAGAACATCATTAGCACTTTTAAAATCCAAGCAAAAGAATGCAGTTGAAATTTACACCATGGCTGCTATGCATAGATCTGGAGCTGGAAAATTAACTTCATCAAATGTATGGAAATTACAGTTTGCAAAGGTAAAACAATTGTTCAAAAGTATTTCTGTGTAAATGTACCTAGATATACCTAATGTACTATGTGGAAAACTGTCTATGTCAAAAAATAATTAATAGAATTGTATATTAGTAAATAGTAATTTACCCTTGTTCCTATAGTCATTAACTGATATAAAAAAATGGTAATGTCCAAAGGGACAATTAGACATCAGTCCATTGGACTATGGACTATTGGATTCACTAGAAATTATAAATATTGTTACACTGGCTATTTTTTATAGCCAGTGGTGAGTATAGGAAAGTCACTTATCACAGTGATTTTCAGAGTAAATGTTTTATCCCCCATTCTGTAATATTTAAGTCCTTGGCTGTGACCCAAAGGAAGTCATGGTATAATGAGAGCTTAATTTTGACTTAATTTTGAACTCATGTGTCATAGTCAGTGCATCAGACAAGAATGTCACCTTGAGAGAGGGTGAATGAATAACATTCAATGTATTGTAATCAGTAAGGCTTAATATTTTGTTACCGATATATTTTAGAGGTATTATTTACTGAAATATATATTGATGACTTATGTGATTAAACTAATTGTGATAATTGCATTGATTCCAGTCCAGCACAAAACTTATTAAGATTAATCTCATATTGCTAATTGGATGGTTATGTTAGTACAATAATACATAGGTCAACACAGGCTAGTTCTAAAAACTTTCCATTTCAAAGGGGTATGTGTGGCTCACCACTGATCTAGCTCGTCTTAGTGATCACATGGCTTATATAAATCTAATTAGTTTAAAGAGCATACAACAACTTTCCTGTTATTTATTTTTATGACTTAGATGAAACCTGAGCCGTCCCTCCTGGTGAGCAGTAAACTTGAAAAGAAGACCACTGGAAACAGCAGAGAAAGGACAAAGGGAGAAAGTCATGGAGAGAAAGATATTTCAGCTAAACAAACAGAGCCAATACGAATTAAAATATTTGAAGGAGGGTAAGCAAATTATTGTTTATTTACTTGGGAATTAAAGGTTGGATATGCAATTAATATTCAATCCTTTAGAAATATTTCCTAGAGACACTATAGATATAGTGTCTCTTGGAAATAGTGTTGTATTACAAGATGCTAAATTAAGATCACCTTAACAATACATTTCTTTAATGTAAGTGTATATAATTTGATAGGACACATACGTTAATATGTGTATTAATATCATCATATAAATAACTGGTTAACCCATATCAAGTAAATGCACAGGGCATTGTAAATCTCATTTTACCTTGTTTTTATCCTGTAATTTACTTTTTAAATTCAGTTAAAATTGCTTTCCAAAAGTAAAACTATTTTTCATGTAGCAGTTTATAAATACGATTATATGGATACTATAGTGTTTTAAGGTAATCTGCATCTCAGATTGCGGAATAAGTTTTAATTGTAGTGTTGTATATTTGGTCTATGCAGTGTTTACGCGTTGTGTTTTTATTTAGAAATATTATTTATGTATTTATTAGATGCACACAGCTAGTTTTAATGTTATTGTTGAAAAACTATATTACCATAATTGGATAATTAGTGCTGCTAGTTTCTCTATGGTTACAAATTTGATTATGGTTATTTTTACTGCTTTCTGCATTTTCTCTATAGTGATTATATGTATATATAATATGGGCCCCTAACTGCTATAGAATGTATAGAAACATATATGTTTGTATATATTCTATATCAGTTTGGACCCCCATTTTATATATATATATATATATATATGTATATATATATACATACACAATTTTTTAAAATTTATTTTTGTATAAAGGGGGACCCTGTTGAAAGGTTTGCTATGGGGCCCAGCCTTTTGTAGTTACGCCCCTGTATCCTGCTCTCACATTCCAGTTGTACTTAAAACTCTGCATCAGGTGCTAAGTATTATTGTGTACTGACATCTTTACTTGTTGTAATAGATATACATGGTAAGCGGGATATGGAAGACTTCAGTTTTAACAACAATAATGTTAGACACATAATGGAAGCCAGTGTGATTTCAGAGTCTCTGAATGTTCAGAGTTTATATCTGTGTTCAGTATTTTGTTTTGGGTTTTTTTTTAATTACTTGTTGTCTATTATACCTGTCTTGACCCATTATTGAGTTATCTTATCACATGAATAAGAGCAAAGGGGTGTTAAACTATTCCCTTATAAATCTTTTGAATAAGTAGTGTAAATTTATGAACAAACATTGCAAATCACTTCATTTAAATTTGCAAAAGATGCTGTCTTCAGAGGCTCCATCTGGGAGAATGCAATCTTCTCGAGAAAAAGCAGCTATTTTCTCACAGTTATCATCCCTTGATATATCACTTCCTTTTACTCTCAAAATCATCTTCAAGTGTGAAGAAAACAGATCTGCTTCTTGCAATGAATTTCACATTTTACAAAACCATACCTCTAATAATATTCCATACAATGTTAAATAATCATTTTTTCTTTTCTGAAATATTTTACTTTACTTCAATGTTTTGTTGCCATAATTTAACCAGTAGGTATAATTTTATATTATTATGTCTATCCTGTATATTGTGACATTGTATCTCTTACCATTTTACATTATTCTTTTAAATGGTGGGTTATATTTACTATTAAGCATTTCAGATCATAAGCATTAGCTATATAAATTTCATTTTCAGTTACATAACTGTAGTATTATAAAAACCGCTTCCTTCAAAAATAGGGAGGGGATGACAAGATTACACAGAAATGACTAAATCATTGTTTGTCACCTACAGTTTTAAATCCAATGAAGACTATGTATATGTGAGAGGACGAGGTCGTGGAAAGTATATATGTGAAGAATGTGGTATACGCTGTAAGAAACCAAGCATGCTGAAGAAACATATCCGCACCCACACTGATGTGCGGCCCTACGTGTGCAAACTGTGCAACTTCGCCTTTAAAACAAAAGGTACATTGTAATCCATTGTGAAACTTGCTGAAGACAGCAGAAGTGACTGCATCAGCAAACAATGCAGTTCAGTGAATTGTAAGGTTTTTATGTAGTATTCCTGGCACTTACGAGGTGTGTTCACAGTAGCCTGCTCGGTGAACCCATATCTTATTGTTCTTTTCTTTATTTTATGTGTTATTATTTAAACAGTGTCTTTCTTATTTCTGTTTGCACAGAGCGGTTACTTACCTTTCTGTCATGCGTGTAGAGAACGGAAAGCTTTTGTTCTTTATTATTGCATACATACAATTGCTCAGTCATGGTGTAAAAAGATTATACATGAGATTATACTCTTCTTAATAACCAATGGTTAGTTAAGACGCCATCCTATAAATGAAAATCTGATTCAATCAGCATAAATGGAAAATGTTTTTCATGGAAAAGGACTAATAGAATTCTATACTGTTAAGTCAGATTCTGTTACACAGCCCTGAACAGTTGTGCAGGGGGTACGTGAACACCTGTGTAGTGGTACACGGGGCACTTGTGCTGGGTTATAGCTTCCAGGAGTACTTATATTTCATCCATGAGCAATTTAGGAACAAACTATGTAAAAGTTATGAAGTTGATGTGCTAATAGCAGGATCATCGTGTGGGTGAAGCAGGACCACATAAAAGTCCTAAGGACAAATTTAAGGACCTATTGGATTGGGCATGACCAGTAAAACCTCAAAATTGATGTCAGTGCTATTGAGAAGGAGGATGTCAGTCACTGACATTCATCCCAATGCTTTTCAACAGGAGGCCTGAAGATTGGTTGTATGTGTGGGCCTTTATTTTAGATGAAGGTTTGGTGCAGTAGTCCCATCAGCCTCATTGTTAATCTGTACTTGGGGTGAAGAAGGGAAGTAGATGGGGGAAGAAAGGAATTAAGAAGTGGGTAATGAGGATACAATGGGATTGGTCAGTGATACCTGAGCTGATTCGATTGTGGGTAACTGGTACACAACAAAAAAAAAGTTGAGAACCACCGATCTACCACATACAGTAATTAGTGACTGTACCTACAATCACATCTCAGCATCTGTTGCGATCTTTAATATATTCATATACATGTGACAGTTTTTTTCCTTCCTGAATGAGATTTGAGATTTTGATTTTGAATTGAGGGTGATTGCCTAATTTTCCATTAAATGTATGTACGTAATGTATATATTACAAAGCCAGGAACTGACCAAACACTATTACCTGTTTGGGTTTTCCTTATTGTATAGACTGCAGCAACAGAATATTGTTCAAGCACTACCTACAGAGTTCTGGGATTTGAGACTTCCAGACTCCTTGCATAACTTAATTATGATCTGTAGACTGCCTATAATGCCAACCTGTCTGCAGGGAAAGTGCTTTACAATCTCTCTGACAGATATTTCTGATTGTGCAGTGTTGATGTGTGTTGGGTTTGTTTGTAACTGCACTGTGGACAGTGGGCAGAACTGCAAACAAAGATGACACAGGCAACATAATAAAGAGACATTCAAAGAAGAGTATGCTTTTACTGGCCTTTCAGTGGGTCAGTTTCAGGTTTATCAATAATGTAAAGGCCCACAGACTCCCCCGGGTCCACTCCATCCGTAGCTGGATTAATTATTCATGAAGTCCTAATAGCTAGTGTTCACATACATTCATTTGTAGAGCGAATGACTTCCATTTGATGCCACTGGTCCAAGGATACTTTTATTAATTGAAACAGGATTTGCATTGAAGCCCTTGTAATCAATATGGTCTGTAATAGAATTCGTATATGATTGGCCTTGCATATAATGTATTATTTTGTAGGTTCAGTGTAAACATGTTTTTTACTCCCCACCTTTTGTCTGATAGCAAGACAGAATTCCTTTTCATTCTAGAACATATTTTTGAGGTGCCTTTATGTTAGTCGATCATTTTTATATGCATTGTTTGTGGATTGTGCACAGATTTGTAGTAATTGTATTATTGTACCTGAAGAATATTTTTGCCATTTATTATGGTGCTGCTACTTAGGACATAGACATAAGTTATATCTAAGTCAATCTGGAATAAAATGCTTATATAGGATTATTTTCCTCTAGTCTAATCTAGTGATGCCATTGGTTAAAAAATAAATAGTTGAAAAAAAAATATTGAGAAACACCGCCATTTTGTTAAATTATAAGGCACTGCATAGTTTCCGTAGCACCATACATAGTAAATAGTACATACATACCATGGGGTACAGTGTATTGCGATATAATATCAAACATGCAATACATGTATAGCATGGGGTTACAGTGCCACAGCATACAGTAACATTAAAAACATGACGGTGCACACAGGGTCAGTAAGTGTATAATATTAACAATGGAGAAAGACAGGAGAGAGGGGATAGGGACAGGTCGAGGTAGGTTACAGGAGGGAAAATTCCTGCTTGTGAGAGCTTACATTCTAAGGGAGATTTGACAGTACAGAAAACCTTTGCATAAGAGGGGGAGAGATTAGGTGGATGAGGGGTAGGCCAGTCTGAAGAAGTGGGTGGTAGATAGCCTAATAGATTGGGGTAGATCGTGCAGTGGAGAGGGCCAGCTCGGGTGAAGTCCTGGATAGGTGTGAGAGAGGTTGTGGTAAGCAAACAACAACTTAAGGACAAATCTGTAAATACAAGTATTTTCTGGCGCATTAGTAGGGAAAAATGACAATTATAGGTACGGTCCTAGGTGTCGGTAAGCTATGGAAGAGATTGAGGGAAATCCGACAAATTTTATTAAAAAACGAGAAAGTATTTGTCCCTATGCTGCAAAGGGGAATTCACTAGGGAAGACCACTCAGAAACTTTGGGGGAAATAGGAGAAAGCCAATGCCTAGCTATGATTATTTTGGCTAAAATTATAAGGGCATACCCCACCTCCACCAAATCTCTCTACCCTCTCCTCCCCACCCCAATGTCTTCTGTACTGTCCTCCCCTCCCTTAGCATGTAAGTTCTCACGAGCAGGGATCCCCATCCTCCCATTATCTCGTCCCTCTTATATTTTTTCAGTGTAATACATTATACACATGCCAACCCTCTTAGTTATTATTCTGTACCCTCATGTCATGTATGTTTTACATATTTTCTTACTGTATGCTATGGCATTGTACCCCTAAGCTGTATATACTTTCACTATGTACGGTGCTGTGGAAACTATGTGAAGCCTTATAAATAAACAATAATAATAATAAGGGTAAACCCTGTGGGTTAGCTTCCACAAATTACATTTTGGGGTTTTAGTGGCCTTATATTGGTAGTCAAAGCAAGGCGCTTATGTCTAGAAGTTACTCGATCCTTTGACCAGCACATAGGAAAACTACATGAAGCTTATTTGTAGTAAAGGCTTTTAGTATCTACTAATTTGTTTGTTATAATTTATTTGCTGGGTAAAATCCCAGCAATAGTTCATATCTGCATGCATAATTACTAAAACCATGTGTTCAGTTGTTGATCTATTATTAATCAGTTTTCAGTTACATGTCTCATACATGAAACACTGAAATGATCTGCTACTGGCTTCTAGTCCTGGAACACTGTCTTAACCATTTCTCATTAGTATAGTATATATATATATGTTAAGAACTTTCTCATTAAAAGAATTCTGCTCTGGAAGGGCTGTAATTAAATCATTTGTTGTCCCACAGTCTGGTTGCATAAAAATATAAAAGAGTAATGATATAAGTAAATGACCTGTAAGTCCTCCGCTCTGCTGCTTACTACATTTGACTGCCTGTCTCCTTTTAGGAAACTTGACAAAGCATATGAAGTCAAAAGCCCACATGAAAAAGTGCCTGGAGCTTGGAGTAGCAATGACATCTGTTGATGATGCAGAAGCTGAAGAATCAGGTACGTCAAAAGTTAATTTTGGTTCTTGGGTGTCTGTAAGCAGATGGATCGCCCACACTCTGTCTAGCAGCAAGAGATGAATTTAGACTACAAATATATGTGTGTGCTAATTCAGAAAGGCAAGTTCTGAAAAAGAGTTACTTTAATAATATAGAATATACTGCAATGATAATAGATCTGAAATTAATTTTTATTCCACAATGTACTTGATATATATGGCCCACATCCAGAATCCTATGTCTTACCCATTATCAGTGAAAAATGCTCATTTATATGTTGACATATGTTGATCCCTGATACTCCTTCATTGGTTGGTGAAAACTTGGGCACACCTACAGATACCCTCAAATCTTTGTATATCCTAAATTAATTATGAACAGAAGTAGAGACATTATATGAGGGAGATAAAAGGTCTTATTGCAGACTAGTATGTAATAAAGTTGTCTACATTATCGTTGCCTTGAGTATATGTTCCATTTTGATTATTCACTAACAGATAGTCAGACATTTATTGATTGCAATATTGGTGTACACATTGCAATGAATCTACTGTTATAAAAGGTTTGTACAGGAACAGTGTGACTGTCCATAAAGTCTGCATTACCAATGTGACATAACACAATTAAGAATATTTAAGTTAGAAATCTGTAGATCATTACTGAACCAGAATTGTAACAAATTTAGCTGTCAAAAGAAGAAAAAGAAATTGTAGATAAAAAGCAATTTTGATATTATATATTTTGTTCAAGGTACATTGAAAATCACTTGAATAATAGTCTGGCTTTTGTTTTGATGCCACTTAACTTGATGTAAAATAATGTGAATATGTATTCATAGTCTAAAAATTATTACTGCAATAACTTGTATGACGAAAGCCTGAATCTATGCAGTAAATCACTATTTATGACGTATTTATATTAATTATTTTTTTTTTTACTATTGTAGAGGTCTTCTAAAGGTTGTTTTTGATTTTGTGATTGTCATTGTAGAGCATTAATTGAAAGTCATGGTGTGGCCTTGTAAGATATTATTTTCTTGCTTACTATGTTATAGTAGTAGATCATTTTAGTTTAGTTTAGGTCTACATTTGACTGCCATGTACTTTGATTTCATTGATTTGTCCACATTTTTAATAACATAATTTTCTAATTTAGGAAACAATGATGATGCACACAAAGAATCAGAGAAGAGCAGCATTGCAATTGATCACCAGTTTTCTGATGCTGAAGAAACAGATGTTGATGAAGGTGATGACAATGATGATGATGATGAGGAGGAAGAAGACTTTGATGACAACCAGGGTGATTTAACACCAAAAACTAGATCTAGAAGCACTAGTCCTCAGCCTCCACGATTCTCAACACTGTCTGCAACTGCTTCTTCAGCCTCTCAAAGGGCATCTCCTGAGGGCTCCATGGGACCGTCTCCCTTGATGAGTTACTTGTCCACTATGCCCAGTATCCAAGTTACACATCTCATGACTCCAAGTATTATGCGTGGAGATTCCCAAAGGATAGACTATCAAAAGCTGTTTCTTAGTAGTCTGGAACATGACAGAGACAAAATGGATGTACCTGGTAGCATGGATGATGACTATATGTTTACTTCTGAACCTAGTTCATCTCCCAGGGACTTCTCATCTTGTAGTCGCCATTCTTCTCCAGGCTGCGATTCTTCTCCATGCAGAGATAATTCACCAAAGAGGTATCTGTCACTGAGGGGAGACTTATCCCCTAGAAGGCACTTGTCACCAAGACGAGATGCTTCACCAATGAGGCACCTGTCACCACGGAAAGAAGCTGCATTAAGGAGAGAGTTATCTCCCCGGAGAGATGTATCACCAAGACGTCATCTGTCACCACTAAGGCCAATGTCACCAGGGAAAGATATTTCTTCTGGTAGAGATCTGTCTCCGAGACGAGAGAGAAGATATATGGCCACTTTTAGAGCACTTTCTCCAAGAAGACGTTTACACCATAACCCAAGTTTGCCAATGAGTCCATATTTGCACTCAGACTCAGGATTACTTGGACATGGAGTAAGTTCTGTATCAATTTTGTATTTGAAGCTTGAATATTTAATTTTATTTTGTTTCTATATATTTTATTTCTGTTTTCTATTTTAATACCCATCACTTTTCAGCACTTTTCAAAAGTTTACCTTTTATCTGCTAAAGTATATAATGTAAAAAATGCTTTTAACTGACAGTTTCTGTGTTGTTTATTAATACTATTATTGTCAGTTATTATATGATGTTTTAAAAAATGTAAATGACTTTCAACTTTAAAAAAAATGTTCTTTGTTTTTTTATAGAGTTTACGAAAGAACTGGCCACAGTTTCCTTATGTAGGCCCTCATCCAGAAGATTTTCCAGGGCACCAAAGCCTTGGTCATGCTCTCGATGGCCATAAAGATTATGTTTTCAGTCACCTGCCATTGCACTCACAGCAGCAAATTCGAGCACCTTTGCCTATGATCCCGATTGGTGGGATTCAAATAATTAATTCAAATTCAACTATCCAGTCCTGTACTCATCCCCCCACAACCACTCCTTTGCACCTGAGCAGCTCAGATGAAAAGACAAATCCATCTGTGGAGTCATGTATCCCACTGCACCTTAAAAAACATTCTGATTTCCCTCTTGGAGATCCTTTGCCTGGAGCTACTCCAACTGTTTTACCTTCCCCAGGGCAAAGCCCTTCAGATGACGGCTCCAAGCCTACTGAGAGAGAGCAAGAGGAAAATATACGTACTTGCACAAAAGCCATTGCTTGCCTGAGGATTGCTGCAGAGGAAGGTCTACCGCTGAAGCGGGATCAACTGTCTCATCCTCCTGAGCCCAATAAAAAAACATTAGAAAGTGCACAGTTTGGCATTAGGCACTTTAGTGGACTTGAGGCAGGCATGTCACTTGCATGTGCCTCACCCACCCATGTTGACTTGCACGGAGATAAAGACACTTTTGGTACATCACAGTCTACGCTAGCTCATTCCAAATTCTATAGTAAGAGCATGGACATGACAAAGCTAGGATTCCATGGCAGGAAAGAAGAGTCGTCAAGCACACAGGAAATAAAGGACTCATCTACTGAATCCAGTATCCTGCATTGATTTAAATGGGCATGTAGACTATGTTATAAAATAACTTTCTTTTCTTGTAGAAAACACATTCATAGCATGTCTGATGTACTTAACAATAATTTGTTCTTGGAAGTACTTTTATTATATGTAAACAGATAAATAAATAAATTGTGTTTATATATATATATATATATATATATATA
>JABWIB010000330.1:108641-130514 GCA_016617825.1 Platyplectrum ornatum
GGCATGCACAGAGGGCATGGATAGAGATACACATAGGGCAGGGATAGGCATGCACAGAGGGCAGGGATAGGCATGCACAGAGGACAGAGATAGGCATGCACACAGGGCAGGGATAAGCAGCACAGAGGGCAGGGATAGAGACACACAGAGGGCAGGTATAAGTATTTACAGAGGGCAGGGATAAGCAGCACAGAGGGCAGGGATAGAGACACACAGAGGGCAGGGATAGGCATGCACATAGGGCAGGTATAAGTATTTACAGAGGGCAGAGATAGGCATGCACACAGGGCAGGGATAAGCAGCACAGAGGGCAGGGATAGAGACACACAGAGGGCAGGGATAGAGACATGAGACTGGCCTCTTCAATCTAGGAGCAAGAAACCTAGAAAGTGATGGAAGATAAGAGCCTCATGGCCCATTGAGTCTTCCCAATGGTATATTTAAAACAATACTGACATATTTTATTTGCAATTTTGTTTGTGATTTAGGGGGGGAATTCAGTAAATGTCGAATTGATGTGGGATTTGAATTCGCCATCATTCGCCAGTGATTTGAAATCGCCAAAGCATGGTGTTTCTATCATGCCCTGCTGCATACCAGATGCAAGACTGTGATCTGTATGGAGAGCAGCCTGAAGTTTGGGAGTTAAGTAGGTCTATATAACAGTAGACATTCTTACTGTGTGTGTCTATCCTGGTTGGCAGCTATGACATGTAACCCAGTCTGAACTGTTCAAGTGAAAACCTGTTGGTATCTGCCCACTGCTGATTGCAAAGATTTTTTATTTACACTAGTTGCAATTGTCAAACAGAAAATCTCTGACGGGGCATCTGAAGGGGATGCAAATAAGTTGTAAAGCACATCTTGACCAAGACTGGCAAGACTGTGTTATCTATGGAGAAGACCCTCTGAACAGTTTACTTTGAAGCTAATTCTTTTTTTTTTTTATGATCTAAAGGCCATTTATCTGACATTTTTTTGTCTGCATATTCAGTATTTACATTATAATAGCAGACATTTCTGAACATTCGTCTTTTGTACTAGAGTTTTTTTTTACTTTACCACAACTGACACATTTCTAGTGATTTAAAGCAGCTCTAATTAAATAAATATTTTAGCTTTGCTTTTTAACTATATTGATTTGTCACATGTACACCACTTCTGTGTTGAATGCAAATCTCAGGTCCATTAGAGGGATGAAGTGGGAATTATCTCACTGATTAGTACAAATACAGAATTTCCAGGCAACAGCAACAGTGGGTGTATGGTGGTATTTCAACATAAAACTGAAAAAATTAATTTCAGCCCACAATATGAAATTATTATCCTGATACAAGCAGCGAATAAAGTCTGCATAATAGACAGAATCCAAAGACATGATAGCATTTATATGGAAATTGTCAGGATGAGTGGAGATCTACTATTATAGACCTGCTGTATCTTCTTAAGTTGTCTGTAAAGTTGTAAGTGTGTACACAGTCATTTAATACGTTTATAATGTACATTGTAATAATATGTTCCACCATCCCTCTGCCAGAGGTGTTATATTTTGGAAATCTGGACAGAGCGTATAATCATGGTTTTGGGCTAAAAATCTTGTGGTTAGCCAGCTTTAGCAATAGTATGACAGGCTTGGGTGAGCCATACATAGTGATGTCATATAATTGAAAGCATAATCTTCAAACATATTCAAAACCATATCAAATACGGATATGTGAATAATAATATATTAATTTTCATTATAAAAATTACAAAGTTGAGGTGAAGATTGTAAATCAACTACTCTAATCATGTGAATAGAATGTAAAAATAAGCAGCTAGACTGTAAAGACAACAGTCTGATACCAGGAGTATACTGGAAAAAAAACATGTATCTGTAACAATGTAAGCTTTGTTGCTTGAATGTGATTTTTAATAATGGCCATTTTGCTAAATAAATATTTGTAATCCAATGCATACCTCACAGAAATTGTCTTCCAATTGCAGTATGTAAATTGCATTGAGTAGTGAAAGCATTCAGGCGACAGAACTGCTGCTCCAAATGTTGCTTTAAACACAGATGCTGCACAAGCTGCACAATAGCTCTAAAACAAAAGCTGGGCATACACTATAAGATAAATTGTTCCAATCGAAAGATTTTTCAAAAGTGGATAAAACCATGTTGAATTGAAGGGGAGTTAAATGTAATTAGTTGCAATCAGTATTACAGGTGAGAGATGATGTTTCCAGCATAAAGCTGGGCACACACGGTAAGATAAATTGGTCCAATTTAAGGATTTTTTCAAGAGTGGGTAAAACCATGTTGAATTGCAGGGGAGGTAAATTAAATTAATTGCAATCAGTATTACAGGTGAGAGATGATGTTTCCTAGCACAAGTGTAATAACAGTGTAACAGTAACACTGGTCAGTATCTGTGTGCAACATGCAAAAATAAAGTATTCTCCCTGCATACAAACACTGACATTCATTTTACCCCCCCTGCAATTCAACATGGTTTTACCCACTCTTGAAAAAATCATTCGATTGGAACAATTTATCTTACCGTGTGTGCCCTGCTTAAGTCTAATAACAGTGTAACAGTAACACTGGTCAGTATCTGTGTGCAACATGCGACAATAAAGTATTTTCCCTGCATGCAAACACTGACATTCATTTTACCTCCCCTGAAATTCAACATGGTTTTACCCACTCTTGAAAAATCTTTTGAGTGAAACAATTTATCTTATAGTGTATGGCCAGCTAAAGAAAAGAGGAAAATAGAAAGATAAGAGAAAATTATTAGAAATGAAATAAAACCTTAGTCTATATATTTCTTTCTACTGCTAAAGGCTCTTCACCTGCTCTTCTGAAGAGCCCCACTTCACCCGTCATTGCGTTGCATAATGCACCCAGTGCATTTCTGGGAGTTGGACCTGACTGCAGAACGTGGTGAGTGACAGTCAGTTAAGTGGGAATGTACATAAGGGGGCTAGTTAAACTAGGAGCACAGATAGCACTTCACAGGGAACTAACGTCTGGCAGAGCGCATAGTGGCGGCAAGTCTGGCTGAAATCCGCTGGCTGTAATTCAGGTGTTTGGAGACCCCCCTGAAGTTTGGGACCCATCACAACTATCCCCCCTGTCGCCAGACCTGAGTATAAATGACTTAAGGTAAGGATCCAGCAGCGTAAGCAATTCTATTCACTGCCTTTTCTTAAATGAGAGAGCATAGATGACCCTAGGCATAAGCCATATGGGTGACTGCCTAAGGCCCAGTGACTCAGAGGACGCAGCCCTGCCATCTCCACAGGGGGCCCCCATCGCCAGTAATTGCCTCTCCCAATATAAGGAGGGGCTCCCATTTTCTCTCTCAATCAGGCATCCAAATAGTTAAATATTGCCCTGCCTTGTGCACCCAAGTTAGTTATGGCACTGTGAATTTGCAAACTGTACAAACAAGCTCTAATGTAAACTGATGATCGTTTTGATATGGAAGTGTATTTTTATTTTATGCTTTTAGTAATAAATAAAAAGTCAGGTCACTTAATGATAAATAACAGAGCTAATTTCTTGATACTATACACCCATATGGAGATGAGCAGTTTGTGTAACACTCTTAGTGAATATTGATTAGATTGTTTTGGCATGCCCTACCTTTTCCTGCTTTGTGAGGTCTAATAGTGATGGGCTCCAAGTCAAATGTTCTTAAGGCTGCAAATTAAAGGAGCGGTTTATATAAAGATCACATTCCTCTTACAACTCATTTTGTTTTTCTGTGCCCCGAGTCTTTATACACAATATACATAGAATATTCTTAGAATTCTAGTTATAATTATTTCTCTCTGCTTTATGTATATATATATATATATATATATATATATATATATATATATAATATATATATATATATAGCATATATATATATATAATATATATATATATATATATATATATATATATATAATATATATATATATATATCATATATATATATATAATATATATATATATATATATATATATATATATATATATATATATATATAACAAAAGCAAGCCTTTTCTGGGGGTAAGCCAATCCCTGAAAACATCCTCATTATTATCCCAATGGGGCATCTTATGTTTTATGTTCTCGTAGGTTCTCAGTTAGTCTCTCACAGTAGTGCTTCCTATTTATACCCTGTACCTTTCTCTCTCTATACATCTCTCTGGTTGTTCCTGTAAGCAGCTAACTAATCCTCACAGCTGAAGGTTGTTACTAGGTTAAAAGTAATAGGAAACCTCTGCTTTAAGTTTGATTCTTTAATTACAACTGTACGTACAAGTGGACTTTCCCACTATGTACAACAAAGTTGTACATTGCTGTCAATTATCTCCCATTGATGAAGGGAACCTTTTAAGGGAAACTATTTAGCAGACTGGGTGCAATAATACAAAAATAGGTTGTTAAATAAATTGATGGTTTAACTGTTGGTGATTCTTGACGGAATAATAAAAATGTGGCAAAAGGGACCAGATTTTGAAAAAGTATAGGGCACATGTGGGGAAACATGGGGAAATGGCAAAGCTAAACTTGTGGAAGCAGCATGTGAGACATTGTGGTTATTGGGAAAACAGCATCGGGAAGAATAGTAAATTTCAAGAGACAAGGGCCTAAATTCACTAAGCAGGGAGTTTGCAGGGGAATTGAAAACCATTCAGATTTGAGCTCACATTCTCCAGTATGTAAAATGAAACTGAGAGCTTGAATCTGATTGGTTGCTATGGGCAACATCACCACTTTTCAATTCCCCTGCAAATTCCCCGCTTAGTAAATTTAGGCCAATATGTCAGTCAGAGGCATATATGAATGCCAGTACAAGATTTCCCAGCAGAACCTTGCTCAGAGTATCACTCTGCCTCCACAACCTTGCCTAACCTTAACACTGATTTTATAGTAGTTCAATGGATGGGTTAAGGGAAGGCCAGTTAGAAGAAACTTGCTAAGCCAAAGGAAGAAATAATGAACGCATCATTTTTCATCATAGGGAACTGAAATTGTAATTGAAAGTTTAAATTGAGAGTTTTAGGAATGTTAACTGTTAAGCAAATCAGAGGGAGGTAGAATAAAAGAGCAGAGGATAAATAGATCTGGGTATTGCATAGTATATGAAGGCAATGGTGGAGGACTGTATTAGAGCATACAGGGAAAGCTACTGTATCATAATAAAATAGAGGAGAGACAATAGAGACTATAATGACCACAATGTAGAAATGGAAAGTAAGTGGCAAGTTAGTGCTAGAAATAGAGAAACTAAAAGACCATTTAGAAAGGTATGTTATATGTTTTTCTACAACTTATCTCAAAAGAATCATTTAATTTTCCAATTGTAAACTCAAAATTTGAATATACCTCAATATGCAGTGTCCTCATATGCAGGGGCTGTCTGGAAAATGTTGGCCCGGGGTATGGAGCTAATCTCCGCACCTTTTATAAGCCCCAATCCCGCCTGTGATGTCACTCCTGCCCGCCGGGTCTCACTAATACATAGAGACCATATGTATTAGCGAGAGCAGCGGCCGCGCCTGTGATATCACAGGTAGATTTTAAAGACTGCACATGCAGATCTGCTGTCACAGGTAGATTTGAAAGGTCCCACCTGCCGATCAGCGGATTGGCATGTGCGGCCTGCGGCACTGAAACACCAATGGAGAAGCGACCGGGTGCTTCTGGCACCCTAGCTCTCGTGCCAGTCAGCCCCTGCTGATATGCATTACTCCACTTATGCACCAGGCAGAATTGTCTATAAAATACAGACAGTTCCATTACTGCCTTGAATTCTATATTAGAATATGAGTGATGCAGGTTTGAAATAATGGTAATAATGTACTATAAAACTAAAATAGACTGAAATAGCGGTTAACAGTTCAGAAGGGTCGGTGATGTATGCTGTAAGTGCAGGTCATTCAAATGAAAGCAAAGTCTTTAAAATCTTAAATTACACTGATTTCTATAAAAAAAGAAACACATCAATTCCAAGAATTGCTGGTTTAATTGCTGCTACAACTACAAGTAATAAGAAGGAAGTCACAGCACAACATGTTCAAAAGGGTGATTTCCTCAAATAATTTTGTTATTAAAAAAATTCAGTTAAAGTTGTTAGCACTTCAGCCTCACACAGTTGAGGCCATGACTCTGTGTAAGTTTCATTTGAGAGCTCCAGTTGCCCATAGCATCCAATCAGATTCAAGCTCTCATTTTCATTTGACTTACTGAAGAATGTGAGCTTGAATCTGATTGGTTTATGGGAAACATCCCCACATTTTAATCTCTCTGCAATCTCCCTGCTAAGTAAATTTAGGCCGTAGTTTCTGTCTGTCTGTGTAATTTAGTGAATTTACAAGTTTCAATGGCCAGGACTAATGGGAATGAATGTGAAAAATTTGTAAAGTGCTATGTAATATGATTGTGATAAAACCTGGTAATAGTAATAATACTAATAATACCCCGTTCACATAAACTACCCTGGTAATATTACCAGGGTTGTTAGCTGTGGATCTGAATTACCCTGGTAATTAACCCGTTCACAGAGCTGAATTACCCTGGTAATTCACAAACTACCCTGGTAATTNANAAACTATCCTTGTNCTANACNGTTCACAAATAACACACTACCCGGGTAGTTCAGTTACCTGGGTAACTGACTGAATTACCCTGGTAATAGCTTTTGGTGTGAACGGGGTATAACAGAGTTATATTCAATATGTCTAATTATATAAATACAGAGGGATCAGTATGTTAACTAATATGGTAGATATATATATAAATGATAAAGATACAGTATATAGCATATTTATATAAATATGTTACATATCTAAAACAATGTATGGGGGGAAGACCTGCACTGGGAACCCTACCTTAAGTCTTCCGCACCAACCTTTCTGTTGTTGCTGTGCTAAGGTCTGGATAGTTTAAAGTTTAGAGTTAGTCTTTACTGTATTATTAAATCCCAAATCACCATGGGGTATAGCTCCTCCTCTACACAGACTTGTAGAGACTTGTTAGCCCTGATTAAGCACTTACACTTACTCTTGTACGACAACTGATATCTTACAAATTCTAAGGATACTAAGAGCTATACCCATTATTTTACCCCACAAAACTGTTATTCTGTGGCGTAACTAGTGTAGATTTTGTAGGGTACATGCCCTGTGTTCCATTAGTGAATGTGTCCTACAAAACCCAGACAAATCTCTGCCACCTCACCTCTAAAACACTTTTCATGACAAAAATTTTTAAAAACATTTTAGACAGACTTGTTTTCTCCAGAAACTTCTCTTATAATATTGTTATACCAAAACCTAGAAGGGATCAGACGTTGTGTACAAACTATAGGCCCATCTCTCTTTTAAATGTCGACCTATAAATCTCAGCCCTCTTCTCCCAGCCCTAATTCACCCTATAGGTTCATAGGACGTATTATTGACCTTTTTGTGCAAAGTCCTATGATCAATAGCTTTTTCAGGGCGGTTCTTTAGAGGGTCGGTTGGTTTTATATTACTCCCCATCTCCTAAAGTTAAGTCCTTGATTTTTATTTTGAATTTTTGGATAAGCCTGTTACCCTTCACATCTTTCTTTTATAATAGTTTGTGACCTTTATATTCATTAAGCATTATCGTTCTAAGCCCCATAGTGTGGTAGGTTGTTTTATGATAAGGTAAGGTCATATATTCCAATAAGTTGTATATCCTTTTCATTTATTTAGCTATTACAGGGTTACTACAGTCTTTGTGTCCTGAGGTTTGGAGTCAGACCCGTCTGTTTATTTGATTGCAACAGCTGCAGTTCACAGCAGTACATTTCGAAGGGAGGATCAGAAGGACATAAAGGTGGATGGTCATTTAAGAACGGACAAACACTACGGGAACGTTTGTATATACAAGGTTGGCCTTGCTTTTACACTTTTGCATGAAATAAATATTTTTTATTTCTTGCATACTTTAAGCCAGGAATGCTTGTGACATTAAGAATGCAGCAAAAAGTACAAAATGTTTTGTGTTTTTAGAACTGTTTTTCTATGGTATTCCCCACTGTTAAATTGTTTTCATATGGTGAGAGTCCCAGATGTATAACATAAATCAGGACAGAAGGAATATATGCACATTTTCTTTCAGCAGCACAACATGATACCTATTACCAAAGAGACATATATGTGACACTGGCAAACGGCTTTTTTTGTTCAAGTTTACTTTCCGATTTGTCTCTTGATAATTGCCATGAATATTATGTGAAGGCACAAATGCTTTATTAAGTGATTGACTTTTACTGTACTGAAATCACCTCTATGGTCTCATTCTTTTAAAAGTGTTGATGTACCAAAAGTTAACAGAAATGTGGTGGTCAGGCAATACAGTTATAAAGATGTTAGCAGATAATGGGGGCTGCAAAAGCTAATTTAGTATGGTATTTCAGGGATGATGACTTTTGTAAATAAATATCAGGGAGACTGTGATAGCACTATAAAGGTGCTGCACCAAAGGGGTTATCCAAACTACATAGAGCACCGCACCAGTTTAAATCTTATTACTTACTGGGTGCACGTCCGGTTAATTAATGTCGTATACACAAACACAACAGTGTCAACCCTTGAGACTGTAGGTTTCCACTTAAAGAAATAACCTTCTATGACATGCACACCCCAAATATTTAACCAAAAAAGTATAATACCAGAGCTACTGTAGGTTCTCCTACATAATCATATTTATTACATTAAGCAGGTTACATTGAATATGACCAAAGACACACTACAAACATTTATAAGTGCTTAAATTAACACACAAATAAAAAAAAAACCCAACATACTTGTGAAGAACAATTACTTAAAAACCAATAGCACCTACATCGCTGGCGACTATATTGAAAATCAGAAATCACTACCAAAGGACCCCTGGCACAGAGATACTTCAACCCTAATCTCCTACCTATTGCACTTGGCCCTACCCCGTCCAATCTAGCACCCTCACGGGTAATTCTTCACCCTGTTACGGGCTTTTAATACTATCCCTCCCTGTTCTTATTATAACAAGGTATCTCTGTTGCCATGACAGCTATCAATTAATATAGAGAGGGAATATATGAAAGTGCATACAGTATTACGAGGTAGTTTTAAAAAAGTGCATAAAGTGCTATGAGGTAGTTATCCACTAAGGGGTTGTTAGCAGCATTGCATTATAAAGTGCCTGGTGCTTATACTATTAAAATAGAGACCGATGTATCTGAGGCAACTTTAAAGCAAACATAGTTGACAAATAAGGTGCTTAATGCTGTCTATAGGAGTCTTATAGTTCCAATAATGATATTACGTCTGTTCCGTTTTAGCTCACGCTTTCATCACATGGTCCGGACTCCCTTGACTTGTAGTGCCACCTAGTAATGACAGGCTCAGGCCAGGTCTCCCCCAGTGTACTCCTTGACGCGCGTTTCGCCTCCTGTTGTATTCGGCTTTTTCAAAAGGTGCACGTGTCTCTGTTGTCTCGCCATCTTATTTAAATACCATTAGTGACGCTGATTCCCCGTTGTCCGTGTGCTAACACCTGCTGATTAATAATACAGTTAGTTACTACACAATAATCATATACATCTACAGTAGGGGTGTGTCCTAGGCCACCAAAGGGGTGTGTCCTTTGAATTACTCCACCCATGGCTGTGTCTAGCACTGCCAGGAAAATGATTTCACAATAAATAATGTCAGTGTCCATATTTATTGTTTGTTAAACTGTCAGTAAATAAACACTTTAAATATTTATTATGAAGACTGTGAATAGGAGATCCACTAACTTCTTCTGGATTTCAATTTTTTAATGTATGCATTATTAAGGGGTATATGGCAAATAAACAACTGTGAGCGAAGTACTCTTGCCAATATAATATTATTAAAACATGAAACCTGTTGTTAAGTATACAGGTGTTTGGCTGCATCATTTTTGATTTTTCTTATTGTCACCATATGTAGGAATGTAAGAAGTTTGTCTGAAGTGCTATCAATTACATTTTTGCTATAAACTATTTTCTAACTATATAGTAATATGTATTTTGACTTTATATTTTAGTGAGTATTTTGAATTCAAACATCCATTAATTTAAATTCAGTTGGTAATGAATAATTATCTATGTAAATCTTTGAATGCTTTAGAGAGAAATGAAAGTAACCAATAGATCTAGAAAGATTGTCATCCCTGTTGGCTGCAAGTAGGAAAGAAACGTTATGGCAGAAAATAGCAACCGACACTGCCAGCATCAATACTTGAGAAAGGCCTTCAGCAAAGATTTGTGTTAGTAGAACATTTGAACAGATTAAAGTGAATCATAACAGTTAAAAAGTGCAAAAATAGCAAATTAAAGCTTTGGCAATTAATGCTTTTGTATGTACAAATGTTTCAATAATTGCATTTGAACAGGATTGCTTCAATCTTAATGAACAATAAATCAAGTGGCATACAGTGTAAATATATGAATAGAGAGGGAGAAGCACTTAAGATAAGTAAAAAATATTTGTTGAATAAATTAATGAATATACAGTACATGAAATTAATCTCCATGGTTGAAATATACATATTATTATTAGTTTGATCTGTGCTTACTTTAAGACGACTGACAGATCTTATAGGTCTTCTGTCCCTTTAAAGGCACAATTGACTAGTCAAAAATGACTAGCCAATCGCGGCCTTTGCCGGGGGCGGGGCCAAGATTTTGGCCCCCCTGGCATTAGTAAAGATGTTGCGGGGTGACAGTTAGAACTGCCGCCCTACATGTACGACGGCAGGCGGGAAGGGCACCGATCCTGCGCCATATATATATACGGCGCAGGGTCGGAAGGGGATAAAGACTGCACATGCAGATCTGCTGTCACAAAGCTAAACATTATCAAAGTTGCCAATAATATCCCAATCGATTAGTGGGATTTAATTTTTTATTAAATATGTTGGTCGTAGTGGCCAGGCTCGCAAGCAGAGGGAAGCAAGCCTGGTTCATTTAAACTACGGCCGACAAATGTCTTTTAATAAATATACCTAATAGTAGCTTTAGGACAGAGTTCTCTGTGTATTCTGTCAATGAATGTAAGTTGCAACAGTGGAAACTAGGTCCTATTTGTTAAATGCTGGGTTCATAGCTGCACTCCACATAGTCGACTGCTGTCTTGTTTAGATCCAAGAATAAAAAATTAATAGAAGCTTCATAGATGATGCTGTTCCATTTAAAAATATCCCTTTTAAAAATGTGTCATGATTGAATAAATTATAACACAGAATACTAAATATTTTATTCAGTTATTTAATTCAAAGTGTTTCAATGCAAATTTCTTTTAGTACATAAAGAGTCTTGGCTAGATTTAAATATATCTGTAAAAATGTACAGTTGTTGCCATTGGAAAACCTCCTATCACTGTTAAAAGTGGACTTTCTCTAAGATCATTTCCTCAGACCTATGAATCCGGTAAGAAAAGTACTGTTACCACAGCATATGCCAATGACTGTACAAACACCCAATTCCTGATATATTAAATTACAAACGTCTTCATCTTTATTATGAGTTTAATCTGGTGTTTGAGCTGCTATGTTTTCTAAGATGAACACATTTTTAGTAATTTTTAAAAAATTATTTGTATTTATACTATCTAGTATTATAAGAAGCCACTTACACTATAGATCACTGGGTTTCTACTTAATTTTGTACATGTTTATCCGTTGTATTGTCCCAGTTTATTTTACATAAGATCCTATAGTAGTGAGCTTGTTGTTACAGAGTAATAAATGATTAATAAATGTTATGTCAAATAAAATAATAAAATAAGTATCACAACTAATACATACACTTATACATCACCATGTGTTAAAGAGGAAGCAATATATCATATACTTAGTGTTGGTGGTTCCAACATTCAGGGCCGGAGCGGCCATTAAGCAACTTTAGGAGGCCGTCTAGGGTGGCCGGCCATCGGGGGGCAGCAGGGCGGTAATTAAAAAAATAAAATAAAACCAAAATAAAAATTAGTTAAAAAAAAATGTATTTAACGATCAGGAGGGTAGGGGGCAATATTTCCAAGTTGTGTAACTTAGCTTTCTGACCAAATTTCCAATCTTCCTGTGGATTATGGACACTGCTATAGGTCTCCTGCTGCTGCTGACTGCAGGGAGATTTTGGTGCCTGAATGGAGCTCCTGCAGTGGGAGATCAGTCTGTTATGTTGCCTGCTGGCCCTATACTGCTCCTACTGTCCGAGGCGAGCAAGTGAAGCTGTACGAGGGGCAGCAAGTCATCTTTATAGCCTTTCCTTCTGCGCGCCTTCATTGGGTCCTGTCCAGGTGCTGTTTGCTCTGTTCCCTTTGCATTGGTGGCGGAAGCCTTGGGTGGCTTTTGGTTGAGGTATGGCCACCATCTTTCCTGTGGGTCTGCTAGAGCCTCTTGACTCCTGGCATTCAGCTTACCCAGGTGGATCACCGAGCTGCTTCTGCTGCCCACAACGTGCAATGTTTCCCCTACAGGATTATTGCTCTGACTACTCCCTCAGTCTGCTTTTATGTGCCCCGGCACAGTGACTGGCCACTGTGCTCCCCCAATGTTAGTGGGGTTGGCGTTAAGGCTGGAGGCTTCCCCCCCACTGGGAATTTACATCACCTTACATTACATCACTGGCTACTGAGTGGAGATTACCTGCATGTTCGCATTGACCCCAACTATGCCAGCCAAACGTCCACTCACCGTTCCTGGGAAGTAATTTTGTCTTGTATCATTGCATCACACTTTATTTCGACTACGTAAACGTGTGTACTCCATTATTCTGACCTTCATAGTGATCATCTAGCCTACCTACAAGCGGCTTCATATTCTGGGGCGACTGTCTCAAATTTCATGGATAAAGACTGGCAGAATCCCCTCAATAATCATCTATTGCAAACTCCCCAACCCTCTAGAGTAATCTNAGAATACAACAAATTCTCGGATTCACCTAATGTCCTAGACGCGTGTTTCTCTTACTGTCTCACTACGTCCTACTACAAGCACTAAATCACTCAGTTAGCTTAATTCCTGCTAGTACCAATACCGAAATGTTTTACATTGTATTTCATCAGACATACATTACTCCCCATAAATGTTTTTGTAAGGGTCTGTTGCCCTCCCCAAATTACTTGCACTGTCAGGACCCTAATACTAATTTGCATCATTGCCTCTGGACTTATCAGGTTATTTGCCCATTCTGGTTACAGGTTAAGCTAAACACTCTCTGATTAACTTCCGTTGACGCTGGAGTGGGCCATTCTGGGCGATATGACGCAGGAGGGTAGAGAACCATGTTATATTGCCCAAATTTTACCGATAATTAGCACTGCGGACCTGAAAACAGTACTCCATAAGTGGCTCGATGCTACAACCCCTCTCCTTGCTTTATTCTTAGAAAAACTCAAACTGGTCTTCCGCATGCTTGATTGGACATCCTCATGGACAAGTGCAAAGAGATTGAAGACTTCTTCGATGCTTGGGAAGGATATATTGACACCCTCCCAATGAACATAAAGTTACAAATCCATGCTAGTTTTGTAAACACAGAATTTTACCAGGTATCTTTATCTATATATATAAATTTGAATTTATGGTTGCCCTTGTTTGTATACTAGGGCACTCCACATATGTAACCCCTTGTCCTCCCTAAATAAAAGCAGGGTCTATGGGCCTACAGGTAATAATTACTTCTGGAGCAAAGTAGATACAATGATCAACTGGCTCGCATTCTGCAGAGTGGGTCAGCGATCATTGTTTCTTCTGCTGTTGATTGCCATGGTACTACTGCAACTGTTTCCAGGGGGTTTCCTAATACAGTCAATGTACATTAAGGAACAAGTGAACAATTGCTTAAGGTGCCAAAAACTTCACGGAGCTTAACCCTTGCTATAAAATGGGAACACCACAACCCCAAAAAACAACTATAAGGAAAAGAGAAAGATAGCGCATTTGGTGGTGTGTGTTAACACTGTATGGGGCAGGCATACATTTTCAAGTGTAGGCCATAAACTTGCTAATAGATAAATAAAATTGTTCTTTCCTTGTGTGTGACCCTCAGAAGAAAAAATATGTCAAGCAATTAGAAATTTCTTTAAAATTTCTTTAAAGACTTTTTCTTTAATTAAATAGGTATAAGATAAAAATGAAAAACATAAAAACAGCAAATATACATGTGTGGCTGTGTGTGGCTCCTCGTTATGTCTTCTAGCAGAAAAATGGTCACAACACTATTAAAAAGTGTGCTCTGCCCCTATTGAATAACAATGATACAGACCTTTCATTGTTTCTATTAGAGTCCACAAAGAAACAATCGCATACTAGAATGGCTTGCAGCACACATGGCAGTGACGTCAATGTAAAAGAATTGGTATGTTAGTACAACATATATACAGCAAAACATACAAAACAAACATTTAGTATTACATACTTAAAAAAAAAAAGTACATTAAGCGCCTGCTTTAATTAACTTACTATAAACATCACAGCTCTAGAAGACCCTTATGCAGGGGAGCAGAACATTGTACTTTGGGGGGGAACTAGCCCCCCTCCCTCCCTCCCCTCTCCTCATGGCACCCCATCTCATACCTTCACAGTGCCCCTCTAGTAGCTGGAGTAGTGGTCACAAAAGCTACTCTGCTACTCTAAGGCAAATTTTTTTAAACTAAAGTCCCCCTCCAGTGCTGAGGGGGAGGGCTTAGAAAATGGGGCATGGCTTCTCGGGAGAAGTGCNGGTATACCATACCACTGGTTGAGAACTCCTGGTATATAGTATTCATAGCTATTTTAGTACAAGCACTTTATTGGATTGCTAACACAGATTGACATTTTTGCGGTGTATTTTATTGATATTAGTTAGTGTGTGGATCACTCATAAGTCTTTCCCAAACCCTGGATCAGTTTTTGCATTTTAGTCAGGATCATGTTACAGGGTGGCTTCTCACTAAGGCATAGTCTTGCTTAGGTGTTCACTGGTGACCCTGTTAATGGTAAAAGCCTTGGCTGTTAATTTTTAGTGGCAACTCCTATATATGACAGGTATACCACAACAGATATGATTAACATAGGTGTCAGAACGGTGGAGCGAATTACGCCCCACTATTAAGTGAATGCAGTCCATGGAACAGCAAGGGGTGTCCTGTATATCTGTATGAGTGGGCTCTATAGTTAGATTTAGTAAAGAGGAATGCCAACCTGCCACAAAGGATCAGTGAGTGGGATATAGAGAGTAAATCTAGCATTCTCATTTTACAGCAGGCTATAAAAAAACGATATGCAAAGTTTGCAAATGGCTGGGGTAGGGAGGTGGTGGCCAAATGGAATGGAATGTTCTGATGTCCCTGAAGAGAAATTAGAAAACCACTGAACATGTATAAATAATACATAAGTTAAATTCCTAGTAGGCCAGGCACACTCCCAGAAATATGCAAGGTACAAAAATCTCTAGGCAAGGCTTTTACCGGAGTACAGCCTCAATAATCAGAGATGTACTGGACATGAAATGGAAAAGACATGGGATTGAAGTATACCAAAGTATAGGACAAAAAAGAAAAAGTTCAAAAAGTATTGAAAGACATCCAAGCGGATCTGTGAGAAGGTATCTGGCTGAAGGTAAACATTCACATGATGTCATGCTCCTCATAATGACGTATACCAGGGGTTCTCAAACTATTTTGCTCTGGGACCCCATCTGACACGACCCCAGTTACCTTAAAAAAAGCACTTTTGACCGGTGATATTTTTCACCAAGACATCAGTTTATCATTTTAAACAGTGTTAAGTTTATGTTTTTGTAACTATATAGCTTCATAACTATATAGAGGCTGAAAGGTCCCCTTTAACCCTTTGGACATTGCATTATTTGTGCATCATGACAACTGGCAATCATATATGACAAATGAATGTGAAGATAAAAATGGTTTAGTGTAGTAGTCTAGGTAGCTGCGGGCCACCAATCACCTACTGCACGCATGTATCACAGTGGCACCCCCCAATCCAGGGGTAGGCAACTTGCGGCTCTCCAGATGTTGTCAAACTACACATCCCAGCATGCTTTGTCAGGTATCAACTGTAAAAGCAACTGTTACAGCAACTGCTAAAGCAGAGCATGCTGGGAGTTGTAGTTTGACTACATCTGGAGAGCCCAAGGTTGCCTACCCCTGCCCCAATCCCACAGCGCCAGACCAGCAGCTGGGCAATGATCTCTCTGAGGAGATCGCGACCCCATGTAAATGTGGCCGTGACCCACTCTGGGGTCCCGACCCACAGTTTGAGAACCGTGGACATATACCAATGACTGTGGATCACATACACTAAAGAACACACACAGAAGTTTTAATGCCCAGTTACAAGCTATAATAAAGTAACATAAAAACATATACATGATTATTTTTCCCCTTTAAATAATTTATTTAATTGTTTGTTTCATTAATTTAATTATTCACCAATAATGAATAAAATATCATAGCATAATATAATTAATTATTCATAATACACACTTTAGATAACACACTTGAATAAAGCCAGTGATATATATGGGGTTACAATATGGAGCTGGGTCTCTTTATTTTAGAAATTCAGTTAATCCTTATTGGTTAATCCTATATACTGGAACTAAGGCAATCAGAATATGCAATATAATATTCAAATATTATTCAAATGATGCCAACAATGTAAAATGTGAGGTGTATTTTTCTGTAGATCTTTATATCTAAAAAATGTTATTAATTTATTTATTTTTTTCCTTTTAAATAAATCAAATGGTAAAGAAGCCCAAGAACCATCCTCTTAAATTAAATAGCAACTGTGTAGAAACCAATTAAAGAAATGACATAATTACAAATTAAAAATAAAACTTAAAGAAAAAAAAAGAAAACACTTTATCAAAGCAATGGAAAACCAGTCAAGAACTAGAATATATGGTACAATTTGCAAATTAATTACAACAAAATTCCATACATCAAGTGTATCAATCTGTTAGGAACAGATGTCAGAAGCTTGCTTGAGGATTGCTATAAGAAGAACACTAGGTACAAAGCTTCCTGGCATTAAACCAATGAGTGTAAATGTCATGCATGTCATAATTTCCTTATGTAACAAGCACAGGCATTATGTTCATGCTGGAAGTTATTACTTTTTTATGCATGTTCCTACAAGAAAGAAAAGGCTAATTATATAGTCTTTTTATTGTGGGTTTTTTGTTTTTTTTTTATTCTTCCTGTCTTCCTTTAAACTATGCATACATTAACAACCTGAGTTATAATTTTTCAGTTTGTCAGAGGAAAAAGTTAAAGTATGGTGTAGGTTATACCTGTTACAGCTTCTGATGGTGCATGACAATCTCATAGGGTTCTTCAAATACAGCTGTTAGAGAGAATTTTTTTTCCCCCAGAACTTGCCCAACGAACTCAAACTTAGGGTGTAAAAGTTTAACATACCACTATGAAGTAGAAGCTTTGGAGTCATGGTGAATAATACACTCTGCAGTTGACAAAGTAGTAGTGGAATACAGTAACCAACAAACACAAGCAACTGGACCGTGGTAGACAGAGATAAACAAGATGACACTAACACAATATACCAAATACCATTATACTTTAAAGGGTACAGAAAAACCTCTACACGGATACAGGCCACAGGCCACAATACTCTGACATCAGACTACAAAGGCAAAGATGTCAACATCTAAGGACTACAGGAGCTGAAATGCACATGCTGGAAGAGGTACAACACAAAAACTATGTTAATTTATTTAAAGGCCACTTGTCCTATAAAACCAGTATTTAGGAGGAAAGCTACACCTTCATGACCACCACCATAAATCATAAGGCAAGGGCCACAGAGCACCACCCAGTATGTGATATCACAGGCAATGTCACATATAAGCAGTGCACCGCAGAACTGCACATCATAACCTATAAAAATATTTACAGGAAATATTGTATATAAAACCAAAGGACAATTTGCCCATGGAACTTTGCTGTACAAAAATTGGTGCTCGCAGACATAATTGCTAGATCTAGAAGTCTAGATCTGTCTATTGTCTGAATTTCAAAGGTTCTGCCCCTCTTACTGGAATAGAAAACAATTGCAATATATATATAATATATAAAGTTGCAAAGCTCTTCCATTAGCTGAGTTTTATGTAGTTTGCAGACCCCTTTATAATCTACAGTATTGGTGGAAAAAGTAGTCAAATATATGCAATAAACACTCTACACACAGACTTGATTCTTTTAACATAAAAAACAAAATTAAATAATGGTGATATGGATGATGATATTAAACTTGTGCCCTACACAGCAGCTATGAAATAGACCTAAAGCAGAGACTCACCAAACAATCTCACAACATACCCCCTGTAACACTCGCTGATGTAATTGCAAATAGAAATAAATAACATAGCTGTAAATATAACAAAAGGCCATGAGAAAAATGCTAACAAAGCTGAGAAGTAGATGGTAAAATGTGTTGCAGCTTAACTGGGTTCAGGTGCCACCGTGTATATCATTTAAAAGCAGTTTGCCGAAGAGAGAGCGAATTCACGCTGCTTCTTATGGTGGGACGCAAATTGTATAATGATGCCCCAGATCACCACCTTATGGTGCAAAATAAATGGATAACTGTTTGCAAATTGTCTCATAGAAGGACCAAAGACGCAACAGAGATTCGTTCAGTCGCCAGTTTGTCTATTGAAGGGTGAGTCCCAGATCCAAGACAACTGAAACGGAAGAGTGATCAGTCCAAGTGCTAGGGATTATAGCAGCCAATACCAAAGTGATGGGGAAGCCAATAAAAGGTGTAACCTTTGGTGGTAGGATTCAGTGCACGCCAGAAATCGAAAGCTGGACTCTGCTAGATATCTGTTCAAGAATTTAGAGCCGGAGTGCAAAGGGACGGATATACATGGGGTTGACCTACCTAATGTGTGCGACAGGACCGTATTAAAGTCACCCTACCCCCCCTAAGAACCATTCCCATGCTAACTGCCTGCACCGTAGCAAAGAGAGTATTAAAAAGACAGGGACAGGTAGCTATTAGGTAGGAGCCCAAACAGCAACAGCGGATTTGGTTCTGAGAATGGGGATTGACCACAAAAGATTCCAACCGGCATAAAATACTTGTGAACACAAAAACAGAGAAACAAAAACACTGAAATGAGTCCCCTAAAGGGGGGGAGGTGGCCTGGCGCAAAGGCAGTGAGGTCAAAGGGTTAGCCAGCGAGACAGAAAGAGTGGAAAAAGAGCAAAAACCACACCCCTTAAAAAAGACAAGATAGTAGATTCAGAAGATAACGAGAAGAGGTGAGAGAGAGAAAAAGCTTAAGCAGAGACATGTAACAATGGCAGTTCAAGCAGGTTCATCACTTTGCAGTTGATTCAGGGAGCATAGCAGAAGTCGTCCATCCTCCGGCATTTTGACAGTGTGGATCTAGCTGTTTTCCTCCACCAATAAGTGAAACAGAAAGCCCCAACAGTAACGAAAGCCATGGGCACGCAGGGTTCCTGAAGATTCAAAATGGTGGAGGTGCTGAAAAATTTGCACAATACATTCCGAGCTGCGGCTAACAGCTGTGATCTGATCCTTGACACAAAATGACAAGAACTTAAGGACTACATCCCTTTCTGGTTCCCAATCTTTGTGTTTAGGGCGGAGGGCCCTATGTGCCCTCTCCAACTGGATATGTTCAGCTTTGAGAGATGGGACAGTGGAGCAGAACAAGCGAATGAGAAATGGGACCACTGATTCATGAATATTGCGAATGTGGAGATTATTGCTCTGCTCCCCGTTTTCAAGGTGGTGAGGGAGAACAGCTATTTAGAAGAAGGAGAAAGTGTAGGCCAGCAGAAGGGATACAGGGCTTCAGTGGGTGAGGCTGATTGCAGCAGTAGTCTGCAGCCTGGTCTGAAAAAATGCAGAACAGTCTAGAAACGTAGGTAGAAGCAAGAAGAATTCACCCTGGGAGCAGGAGATACCAGGAGGGAGCGCAGCAGTATAGGAGATGACAGGAACAGCTGCAGCAGGTAGCAGAGGGGCAACACTAGAGCCAGGGGCACAGTCCTAGCCAGACTTCCAGACCAACAATGCAACCACTGAAATGGATGTATGGAGAGGCACCAGGGGCTGGAAGCTCAGATGCATGGGTCCAGTAAAGAGACCAGCTGACCAGAGAGGAGCAGGGGCACCCAGAACACTGCCAGACCAAAGGAGCAGGGCTGAACAGGAGACAGGGGAGGAGGACACACACAAGGAGGAGAAAAGATGGTGGTTGTGAGATCCTCTGTGATGGAGTCCCTGGTGGCACCGGCAGCCAGGAACCACAGGCCCGTGACTGAGTTGGCAGATGTAAATCCTAGGGGGAGGGTGTGTGGAGAGGAAGCCACCTCCAGTCAATGTGAGGGCCAAGCCAGAGGAGGCTGCGGTGCAGCGGTCCACACTGCAGCCATTCCAACTGCCAAAACAACCAGTCCGGATCTCCAGGAGGCAGAGCCAGGGCTGAGTGAACGAGCAGCCATGGTATTTCAGCTGAAAAAGGCAGGCTGCCAATGGAGCGCTGCAGAAACGCGGCTGTCCCGGACGAGCACCAAACCCGGTCCCCCTGAAACAAAGGATTTTGTTAAAAAGTTTGTTCACATCTGACTGTTGATATTTTTGATGGGGAGTGTCAAACATGCAGAGGGTTACATAACGGTGTAGGAAGGATCTTTAACTTATTTACAGTGTCTAGGTATTTGCCAAATAGTGTGGGGGAGTATAGTGTATTGGACAGGTTGAATGTGTATAATTTTTTTGAAGGAGTGGAAGCCATTAAATGGGCGATTACTGGATAGCAAATTGGATATATATCAGAAAGGTTTTTTTAGATAAAAGGTATAAGGTTCATTTTCTATATATACATAAGAGGGGCCAGAATTGGGTATAATGTTCGAACTCTACTATGCCAAATTTATTTATGTAGTGGTGGGAAGAGCCTTGGTACCCCCACAAAGACATGAAAACACATATCAAAATGTACCAGAGATACATCTATGATGTACTTATGATTTTGGAAGATGACGAGAAGTCCCTGGGTGGGGACTTGTATATGTGAACTCCAACAATCAGAACAATTAAGGCAGTGGTTCTCAAACCTATGTGCATGTTTTCCAGGTCTCCTCACAATCACAAGTGATATAATGAAAACAACCAGTGGACCTGTTCACATATGTCAGTCAGTAATGAACACACCTGTCCTCCAACAGGGAGACCTGGAAAACATGCCCTGTTTGCGGCCCCTGAGGGTAGGTTTGAGAACCACTGAATTAATGGATATACTGTACCACAAACTAGAGATGAGCGGGTTCGGATCCCAGAGATCCGACATTTCCGAATCTCTGGGATCTGGGCAGGCTTGGGGGGTGCTTCAAAGGTTCCAAGCAGGAACCAAGGCAAAACATTGTTGGTGTGACGTCTGATCTCGCAGGGTTTTGTATGCATTACTATTGCATACAAAACCCTGCGAGCACGGCGGTGCTCACGTCTCGTGGGGTTTGAGGAGCCATAAAAAGCCTCACACACGGCGACGCCTCTCACTCGTCGCCAGCGTGCCTAGCTGCACAGTTGTACTGCGCTGTGCTGCTGTGCTGTGCTGTGTGCATATATCATTATTTCCTGGGGCTGCTCATCAATATCAGGGGCTGCTCATCAATATCAGGGGCTGCTCTAAATATCTGGGGGCTGATCATCAATATCAGGGGCTGCTCATCAATATCAGGGGCTGCTCTAAATATCTGGGGGCTGCTTTCTAGGGGGGCTGCTAATTAATATTAGGGGCTGCTCATCAATATCAGAGGCTGCTCTAAATATCTGGGGGCTGCTC
>JABWIB010000331.1:38299-59842 GCA_016617825.1 Platyplectrum ornatum
TTATAGATTGTGTGGTTAGAGATTGCAGGGTTAGAAATTGCTTGGTTATAGATTGTGTGGTTAGAGATTTCAGGGTTAGAGATTACATAATTAGAGATTGTGTGGTTAGAGATTGCATGGTTAGAGATTACATAATTAGAGATTGCGTGGTTAGAGATTGCGTGGTTAGAGATTGCGTGGTTAGAGATGGCATAGTCAGACTGCGTGGTTAGAGATGACGTGGTTAGAGATGGCATAGTCAGACTGCGTGGTTAGAGATCACATGGTTAGAGATGACGTGGTTAGAGATGGCATAGTCAGATTGTGTGGTTAGAGATCACATGGTTAGAGATGACACGGTTGGAGATTGCGCGGTTAGAGACATAATTTTTTGTATTTTGTAATGTACAGTGTTTTGGAAGTTTTCACTTAATGAAATTACATGTTTAACTGTTTGTATGTCATATAACATTGAAACCAATAAAGAGTAGTTGTAATATCATCTGGGACAAGAACCACAAAGGTTCGCTAATATGATATACAGGAAATGAATTTATTACAAGGTAATCAGAATTCCATAACTTTAATACAAGTAAACTTTGTGAGGTATTACAAATGTAGTTGTATTGTATAGACCTCTCGCAAGTCTTATGATTTCAAAGCTTCCCTCCATACACATAACTACATCAAACTTTAGGGAGCTAAATAGTCAGTTTTATAGTCAGTCTGCTATAGTTACCTATAATTATTATATTTACTATATACCCATCACAGGCAGCCATAGCAGTTATTGATCTGGACCATGGCATAACTGTTCTGTTTCTTGGACTTAGGTTGGGGGCTCAGTATACAAATGTCAAAGTAATAAGACCTCTGATGATTTTACTATTTTACTTTAATCTAATATTCTTTAGTGTATGACGACTGTGTAACTTTCATCATTTTTAAACATCTGTCTAAAATGATCTTTAAGAGTTGCATTGTAAGTATGGTCATCTAGGTTTTTACAGCAGTGGACTATATTAAAGTAAATCACTATTTCTATATGACTCTATAAAGTTAAGAATGAAAACCAATAAGCAATTGGCTCATTTGAAACACAGGGACATAATATTACAGAGATAAATATTAAGTACCTGGAAATCAGGGTAAGATGGCTTCTGTGACACAGGCTATTTATTACTGCTTAAATTGACAAATATGTTATGGGATTTTGGAAAACAAAACTGCAAAAGAGCACTGGATGTGCAAATAAACCTGAATAAATTGTACTGCAGAATGACTTATTGTCTGCATTATGTATTCATACGTGCATTCTTTTCTAAACATCCCTCATTATATTTCATGAGTCATACATTTCAAATGGTCCTCTACTTTTGGTTACAAAAGTTTCATACAAATAAATAAATACATACAAAATAATATATTTATAATGATAAGCAGAACTTATTTTAAACATCACTTATCTCATTAAAAAGGTAAAGTATGATTCAATCTCAATCAGGGTATGTTTTGAAATGCATTTCTTATTATGAGACCACGATTACTGTGGCACACACATGACATCTGCAGTCCCCTGGCTTGTTGAAATGGCCTCTTAGGCTATTTTAGTGTTCATGCGGAATGTATGTTCTGCTGTTGTCCCTTCATGTTTGAAGAGGTCTTCTAATCTTGGTTTGTCAAGTATAAAAGAGGATAATATCACTATTGGGAAATAAGATTTCTACTGGGCTTGTTAAACTTGTGCAATATGCTGCTATATATATATATATATATATATATATATATATATATATATGTGTATGAGCTTGGCCGTCACTCATCTAGAGTCCTGTACTGTTTAACAGGTTGAGTCTTAGCCGTGATACAGTATGACCAGTAAACTGGTCCAAGGAATATGGTACCAGCCTGGTGGAACAAATTCCCCCCTTTCCTGTCAGTAAACCCCCAATTTATGGATACACGGTTCACGGTTAACTGGTTTGAACACAAAACTATTCCATCTAATAAGTAGTTTCATTTATTCATCCCAATTTTATGTAATTAAACATATCTCAGAACAACAGGTAACGCACCTGCAGTATGTATATATATATATATATATATATATATATATATATATATATAATGTGACACATAGAAACTGAAATTTATTTAACAATATACTTAATTAATAAATAAATAAATAGCTTTTATTATATATTCTATTATTTGAGAATACTTTGTTACTGACTGTGGTATTACCTAAAAAATATAGAGGGAGTTCCTCTTTTATTATGCAATTTATTCATTCTGTATATTAAATTATATTTTAATTATAAAAAGTACTTCTTGAATTTCTATGGTCATTTGCACTACCTACACTAGCCTGTAGGTGGTGTAGAGAGCAGTGTATATTTATGCATAGTTATAGATTCCGGCCAACCTTATCAGAAATAACTGCATCCTGCACAGGCTGTAAAAGAGTTTCCATATGATCATGTGTATCATTGAAGCTTCGACAGTAGGAAGGATTAAGTATCTAGACCACTGCAACTACAGGTTATATGTAATTATGTTCTGGACTAAATCTTGACGTTAATTTACTAATCAATTCTTGAATGCTTTGAAGAAAAATCCCTATTATAACAAGCCTGAGGTTTCCAGCTTATTTCTAGCAATATTGGCAGGTTGGACCCTGATAGTTAAATATAGCATTATGTCTTTCATATACAAATAATTTGTGTCATGAAGATTATAAATTAATGTTAAGAACGCATGCAGTCAACTGCATATTTTACAAGCAATATCTATATTAAGGATTATTTCTTTGGCAGGCCAGAATCCAGCTGGACATGCAATATTTACACATCAAAAAAGATAAAATATTATATTCAAGTTACTCAGAAGCAATGTTACTTCCACGCAAAGAGCTCTGGAGTTGAAATATTATTCTAATGCGAGTTCCACCCTGAAGGGCTGTATTGAGAAGATGCTGTTCAGTGCAACCCAACATAATGCTTGAACACTTCTCTCCAAGACAGTTTACAGTGCACTGAAGACATTAGGATTAAATATATGACTGCTTATATGTCTGCTTACATATATGCACCCATACACCCACTCACTCACACGCATGTTCAGTGTATGTTATACATGAATCTCATCCTTTTCACACTCTGGCGTTACTGGCCTTGAAACACTAAAAATATCCTGACATGGTATTTGGAGAGGACTGGAGGGAGTTTTGGGAGGTGTTGGGGGAGCTTTCTTTTCGGACAGCAGTTTTAGGATTTCGGACACCTGCTGCTCGAGGGCAGTCATGCGACAACTAAGTGTCTGGATGTCGTCCTTGAGTTCATGTTTTACCTCCTGCAGCGTTGTCTGTAAGGCTTGTTCAGGGATTGGGTAAAAGGGGTGCTTTGCATCAGCTTGAATGGGACTATGTTCAAGTGGACTACGCGTTTCCCCTGCTTTGTCTAACCGAAGGTCACTTTTTGTAATACCACTGTCACAAGAGTCTGTTTTCCTCAAGGGATTTTTAGAAACACCACTTTCCGGGTCAATACATTTGGGGTCATCTGAAAGCAAGCCCATGGACTCTGCTTTTGTGACATTGTTCCAGTCCTCCTTCTTCTCCTCTTGGACCTGCATGTTGTTCTTCAATCTCAGCCAACCCTTGGCATTAGCGTTCTTCACCCGCATGGGGCTGGTAACTTTAAGACATTTTGGGTCACTGCTCCCATTTGGCTTTAGTTCTAACGCATCCCTGTTGTTCTGTTTCAGAGACTCGCTGGTCCGAACGTACGAAAGAGACGTCTGAATGGGAGTTATCTGGGACACGGTTACAACGCTGGTGCCAGTAATGACAGCTCCATTGTGAAAAGAGCGGTTCTCCACTTGGAGCTGGTTTCTTTCCAGGTCACTGTGTGCTGAGCCTTGGTTTCGTAACTCTTTCTGCTGCTTGAATTTCTGGAAGAGTTTTCGTACGGGGTGGTCTACAGGGATAGTCAGGGTCACTTCATTCTTCTGCCTCTGACGCTCTTCCTCTTCTTTCTTTACATCACTGATTTTTCGGAATACAATCTAAAAGAAAAAAAAAAGAACCAAAGGAAAACAAATCATTAAAAACTAATGTTACTTGAGTTCCTCTAGAAGACATAAAACTGGCTTGGCCTGAAAAGTTAAACATTGCATTTCCTTTTTATTTATAAACCCACTGCCCCGAGGCAGGAGGCAGAGTGCTGTAATAAGCAGTTGGATGAAAATACAAACCTATTTTATTATAGCTCTTCCATTTCCATGTGCAAGGACTGAGAACACTGTCTGTGTCTAGAGACGACACGTCTGAAGACGTACATTTCACAGAGTCTTAGAGCATCTATTGCTCAAGGACCATTTCACAAATTACTTATTTTCTGCTCATCATTTTCAAGCAAGTTATTGAAAGCAAGTTCTGTAATTTTGACACAGTGATGTAAATTACGGGTCACAGTCTATAATACTATTTGCTCCAGTAGCAATAGTGGAGAAAATTACCTGATTAAAGTGTTTAGTTGTGGTTTAGTATACCTAATAATGCCAAATGACTTTTTTCCATTAAAGTATATATATATATATATAGAAGATCCAAACCTTTGTGCATATGAAATTCTCACGCAGGTCTGGATTTGATTCTTAAAATAGATGAGGTGCAGAAATTTGTATGTCTAAACCCTTGCACATTGTGGAAGTGCTTTTGCTTCCGGCCCCAATATCTGATTTTTATCAAAGTGGAGAGGTTGACCATAGCAGTCAATCAGATTCTAGCTGACATTCTCGAGTATAGGAATGTGGGATCCAGAGTCTGGTTGCTATGGGCAACATCTCCACTCTTCCTTTCTCACAGTTTAGTAAATTTAAGGGTCATTATGTGATTCCTTGGTCACTTGACTAGTGCTGTGTGATCTAGATCTATAATATGAATTCACATTTTGGGGGAATGATTGCGGCTATATTTTATTAGGACTATTTTTAGCGGTTTATGAGATTGTGGCAATACTTGCAATTCGCAAACACTGAGAAAAGAGCCGCTGCCTAGAGATCTTTACACAGCCTTATTACATTTCCCCGATGATGTGAATGAGCGTATCTAGAGAACAGATACACTTGTCTTAGCAGCCAGGTACTTTCTATTTAAAGGTCTGTGCTGCCTGGCAGATAGTGTTTGTCACTTGAGCAGTTATGGGAGATGATCAGTATCCGTTTAATTAATGTCTCTCTTTTACCAGTTTCACGTTGGTGAGATAAGCATAGGGTTTGGGTTCAATTAACTTCCTGTGTTATAATATTAGAAAAAAGTACTGCAAAGTTTAGGAAGACCCATTACTGTACTTTAATATCATTGTTCAAGGAGTAGTCTAGGTATATATGACACAGGGCGACATCTCCTTGCTGTGAGTCTGGCTACAGAAATCGCAGGATTTACAAGTACTAACCTTTCCTGAGAGGTCCCATGATGATCTCCTCCCTGGAGCATGCGCAGTAATTCGATTAACGATTAAAATAACTTTTACTGAAGTCTAGAGTTGGTCCTTTATGCAAATGCTTACATGACATCTCCACCTTCTGCTTAACTATGTTATTATCCAGGGTACTGAGAATTAGGGATGGCATTGATCACCCCATCCTCACCCTCAAGATTACTAGAAGTATGCTCTTCATGTAAGAAGTGACACAATGAAGAATGTTGACACTGAATGGCCATGGACTTCTGAAGTCCAGTCAACTCTTCCAGCTTTCAGCAACTTCTCTGCAAACCCCATAGTTCCCAGTTATTATAACAATGATAGGAGACAATTCTTTGTCTAAGGAGTGCGCTGCTGACAAGCGCGTTTCGGCTAATTAAGTAAAACGCTAATGTCCCAGTTTATGAGTACTGCACAAATGCATAATTGATAAGTTGATAAATAATGCATCGTAACTGTATCTTGCGACAGCATAATTAATATGGCATCAAATTAACGCAATAGTGGCGCTATGTACGTAATGATAAATTCATTGATTTTATTTAACTCAGTAAATTGGCTGCATTTAATATTTATCACTTGGGCACCTAGTTCTTAAAGGCTGTTTCTTTGTTCTTGTACCTTTTCAGTTCATACACTGTAAGGTAATTGTATTTGAAAATAAATGTTATGACAAAGCTGTGTGTGATTACAAGAATGCGTCTTTTCTAAGTGATTCTATTAATTAGAGACTTTTACTGGTAGGTTTACATAGCAGACAAATGTTATTACACTGCATGGGGAAAATATCATCTGAATGTGCAAATGAATATTAATAAAATGCTATGCAGCAGAAATGTGCTGCTTCTGATACGTAACTATAGTATCATCTCTCCCCTCGCTTTTACCCTGAGTGTTTTGTGCTATCCAGGTGCCTCAATGAAATAAAAGATAAAAGAGTCAGTCAACAGATTACTTCACTGCTGCAGTGTTATAAGAATTATACTTATAAGTTTAATAGTACGTAAGTGTGCATCCAGTCCATTGTGTGCATAAGTTTACTAAGCAACATCACAGTATAGAAACGTGCCTAATCCAAACTCCTCTGTACTTGTATGTGAATCATACCCTGTTCACACAGAGGGCTATTACCCGGGTAATTCAGCCAACTTCCTGGGTTGACTGAACTACCCGGGTAGTGTGCTCAGTGTGAATTGTGCTAAAATTACTACTAACTACCCTGGTTCAGTGTGAACGGTGTTGACCAGAGTAGTTTGTAAATTACCAGGGTAATTCAGCACTGTGAACAGGGTTAATTAGCAGGGTAATTTAGATCCACAGCTAACAACCCTGCTCGTTCAAAACAGATTTACTAGGTAGTCTGTGTGAATGGGGTATCAGTGATCTCTGTGATATTTCTTTATGTGTTTTTACGCCTTAGGTAACAGTGTGTGTGTAGCTGTGTGTGTTAGAAGGTCTAGAAGGGTAATTCCATGCAACTGAGGATAACTCATAATGGACCAGAATCAGACTTTACATACTAGTGACTTGCTCATGACTAAAGATGGGCATTCACTATAAGATAAATTGTTCCAATCGAAAGATTTTTCAAGAGTGGGTAAAACCATGATGAATTGCAGGGGGGTAAAATTAACAGTGTTTGCATGCAGGGAGAATACTTTATTGTTGCATGTTGCACACAGATACTGACCAGTGTTACTGTTACACTGTTATTACACTTGTGCTGGAAACATCATCTCTCACCTGTAATACTGACTTTAGTTAATGAAATTTAACTCCCCTGCAATTTAACATGGTTTTGCCCACTTGTCAGTAAGTCAATATAGCATAAAGTCAGGATCTGGTCCTATGTGTCTCAATCAGGCAGCATTGATCCTGTCCTTAATGTCTCATGTCTTTTTCCAGATTTAATTCTGATATCAATTAAACGTCTATAGTAAAAAAAAAGAACAATCTAAGTGAGACTGTGTGACGCTGCCCTGGGACTGTGGATTTAATGATAGGACCAGACTAGAAACAAAATCAATTACTGATTCAGGGTAGTCCAGCGCTGCAAAAATGTCACTTTCTTTGTCCACTCACAGACGTTGATTTATATGATACAAATTCCTCCACTAAAGTGAAACAGGTACTTTTGTCTACTACAGCAAAACAGTTAATGGCTATTACATCGCTACTCTGAAGTGTGCCTTATAGAAAGACCAGGACACTGTTATTATCCAATGATCAAAGAAATACAGACCCAGAATTAAAGGTCTATTATCTGTTGGTGAGGGGGACGCAATTTAAAAATAAATCCACAATATTAATAAACCAAACACAGACCTACCTACACAGGGCAATTTCAAGACTGGGCAAGACTGGATCAAGATGGACCACGGGCACTTATCTGACGCCACAATCTATGTTTCTATATACAGCTCACAATTCTAGTACGGATCTGGATTCTTATGATGTAGTTTTTGGATGGGTCGATTTAGAAACTCTATAACCAATGTTATAGGTATGTTGTGAGTTTTACAGGTGAGACAACAACTGATCTCAGAATGATAATACTGGACCAGATCCAGGTCTCCGTCTGGACTCCCCGGTCCTTCCCCCTCTCATGCGGGGTAAGCAGAACTTAACACCCCCTCCTTAAACCCCCAAACCTATCCCATAATTTAGTTGAGAGGGGTTTACAAGTTCGTTAAGTTCTTCTGCAGATTTATGCCTGTAAATGAGGGGACAAAACGGTTCTATTTTTTATTTAGCACAAAACAGGTTAAAAAGGGGTGAGACTTATTTATCTCATTTTTGGGGGATAGCAAAGTTGGGAGGTATAGCTATGATATGATATAGATATTAGTCTTGTAATAAGTTCCAGCCTGTAGGATTGGCACTATGGCTGATGAGCCTTGTTAATACAGTCTTTAGAGGTGCTCCCTTCTCTAAAATGCAAAAGTATGTATACCTACCTCTTAGTACACTGTAAAATGGAATGCAAAACAATGAAGCTAACATAAAAAAGTAAATTTTAGCTTTAACGGATATAAATCTAAATATAATTGTCATAAATTTATAACGATAACGATGCAGAAATCGTGTGTGTGTGTGTGTGTGTAATATAATGTTTTCATGTCAATAGGAAGGTTTGTCTCAAAATGTTTTTATAGTTTTAATAAGGAATTAAATTAAATAAAAGTATAAATACAAAGGAAATGAAATAAAACATACACATATTAGTTCTTCCAATAAGCACAAGACAGAATATTACCTTAAAAGATATTATATAAGATGACAGTACTCAAAAACTCTAAAGAACATATGCTGTAAAGATCCTGCCAATAGAAACTGCTGTAAAGTACATTCTATACAGAAGATCTATTACAGACTCGCACTAATTAGGGATTTAATGGTGTGAAATAACATTTAACCTTTCCAGACAGAAACAAAAGAAGAAACAGGTTTTCTTTCGCTGCTCATGAAAAGTGATATTTGTAGCAAATGTAATTCACTCATTTCTTTTCCAAAATGAATTCAGTATTTTCATTTACAAATAGCTTTCTGGACAAAATCGATGTGCTTTGTATAGGATCTAGGATCGATGAGCACTATATAGGATACATATATAGGACATACATATATATAGGAAACATTTTTGGTTACTGATCATGTGGGCACACCTACATATTTCCCAACTGTCCCCATTTCAGCGGGACTGTCCCACTATTGGACAACTGTCCCACTGTCTCGTCTGTCTACCAGTTTGCCCCGTTAAATAGAAAAACTGAGAGGACTGTGCCAACTAAGCTGTCAGCTGCTGACAATATATTTATTAACAGAACTTACCACCACTTACCATAGTCTAACTGCTAAGAGTTGTCCAAGCTGCCAGCCTCAGAAACACTATACACATGCAAGTTTGTCTAGACATGCACCTTGCATCCTTGCCATGGGGCCGTTAGTAGTCTGCTAGTCATAAGTTATTATTAATAATGACGCTATTTATTATTAATAATGACACTACTTTTCTATGACTTGTCTCCAATCTGGCGTCAGATACCAGAATCGTACCTATTATTTTGCCACATCCTTGGTCTGCATAGGCTATCTAGTAGGGGGTGAGCTATCAGGAAATACTGGAGAGATTATTTATCATCTAAAGTGTAGATTTCACTAACAGAAATCATTTTGTTGTTATCTGTTAAGATCAAAATAGGAACCATTTGGGCAAAGCCTCAACCAGCAAATTGTTTAAGCACCTCCGAGCATGAGATAGCTCAGACCGAGGTCATTCTTCATCGCCCAACTGCTTTCATAGCAAGATAAATGCTATTGTAGTGTGAGTGCATGACAATATAGCAAGAAGCCGATTATACTGGAAGAAAATATGCTCTGTCAAGTGTAGTGGAGACAGATCTGCTGCGGGGAGAATGAAATACTGTACTGCTATCTGAGTACTCTAGTGTTATCTACTGCTACCGCAGTGCCCCAAATGTAAAGGCTCAGTAAAACGATTTGCCCAATGTCTGTTGTATTATGATAAACTGATTTTTATATAGTTACTGTGAATAGTCAAAGAGGGTAAAAGAGTAGAAAAAGGTCTGTATATGGTCCTATGTTCAGGCTGTAACTATTCAAATAGTCTAATGAATGGGATGTGTTTCCTGATCAGGCAGTCTTATTTTCAAAAAGCACACAGCTCAATTGCAGGTGTCTGTCTAAATAATCTTATTTCTAGGGTTTAGGGTTAGGTTAAGGCATGGGTGAGTTAAGGGTGATGGGAGCAGGACCGGTCTTAGTTGATCACCTAGAACACAGGGCTCAGGAGGCGGCAAAAGCACACCCCTCACTGCCTCATATACTGGGTTATAAAGCATTAGCCAGCCTGGGTGTGTGCCTGCTGTTCCTCTATATAATGGCGGCACCCCCCCCCTCCTATGTAAAGCGGTCCGGGGGACAGTGGGGGCTTGGATGGTTGGAGGAGGGGGGGAGGGCTCTACTAGATCTCGCCTACTGTCCCCAGAGACCTAGCACTGGTCCTAGATGGGAAAGTAATGTTAGGGTATGGGTTTACAAAAAACACACCTGTCATGCTGGGGATTCAATCTTTCTTGTTTCACCAAGTCTGTATCAGGCGCTCTTGATGTGGTGGAGCTCCTTCAGGAACAGTCCTGTTGGATCTTTGCATCGACACCCCGCACCAATAATATTCCAAATCAAATCCTTCACAAACCAGGTAAGAATATACATGTTCCCTGAGTCCTAATCATCCAAATACTTATATTTACCTACCTTTTCGTTCTTTATAGAAATTATGCTGCAGCAGGTTCAGAAGATTTTCAGCTTTATATTGAAATGAAGCGCTTCGTAAACTGCACATGTGCCATGGAACACCACAGATATTTTTAGCTATTTTTTTTGTTATGGGGAGACACTGGGAATAGTATCCCAGCAGTTTCCCGCTTTTCCTCCCTCTGACAACAGATATTAGAGGAAGGAATCAGGAGTTCAACTATTACTCCTCATAGCAGAATGATAAACTCTACACCGAGGGGAAAGTACCCGCCACTTAATTTTGAAGTGATAAGGGCTTTGTAAATAGATCCCATAGTCTCCTCCAAGTCTTTTCCATAATTTATTTGTTTTTTACTTTTTTAAATTATATTAGAAATATAGTCAATATCATTTATTCCTGGTGTCCCTGACCACCTATATAAGGTTCTGGTGCCGGTTATTTTGAGCTCTTCCATGGTTTATTTTGCGTGTATTGATTCTTGAAGCTGAGCCAGAAGTTTTCTATTCAATTTCTTTGGTTTTTGTTTTTAACAGAAAAATTTTCTTAAACTTCACCTCTCACTATATTCTCTCATATGAATTGTAAGTGTGAAAACAGCTTACAGCTTAATCAATTATGTATTTATGTGTGTTAGGGATGGTATAAATGGTATCATTGTTTACATATAGTGACATAAATGTTTCTTAATTCATACAGTTATGGGTTAAAAAAAAATTTTTGGTAAGAAAATTTAAACAAAAGCATTCATCTGCCCATTTAAAGGATCTTAACTTGTAGGGGGGGTCTGGTTCCTGCCCCATTCAACTACTACATGCGCAATGCAAATACTGACTTCCCTGCACTTCTCTGCACTGTTTTTATAAACAGCACTCACCACTAATCGCTGTCTAACTTGAAAACTTAGAGCTGTCCAGTGGCGTTGCTACAGGGGTCGCAACGCCGCAAGTGAAACCAGCCCTTTAAGGCAGGGGGCCATATATCACAAAATATTTTACTGCCGTCTGTCAGGAGGAATTTGTGTGCAGGGTACAGTGTGTACTATTCCACATACGAAGCTATTAGAGTGTAGGATTGAGCACAGCTTTCACTTTCGGAGGAGAACAGTATTGCAGGAAGGTGCTGTACCTTGTCTGCAAGGGGTGTCTGATGTTTTCCCATTTTCCTATTAACTCATTAGGCACAGTGTTATTATTATTTCTTTGTAATTCCCTCCTTCACTTCCCTCTTCTCTAAATACTCAGATTTTTACTATTACTGTCTTTTTTTCTGACAGTTACAATAATATTATAATAGGCACTTCTTAAAATCATTTCTCCATGGTTTTTTTTTACAGTATAGGCACTTTTCTTTATTTATAAGTGACAATATGGAACTGTGTTTTTTTTTTTTACTATCTATTTGTGTTAAGTGCCGTTACACTGATCATGGCACGATCATTCCCGCTCCCATCGCTGCTCTCGCTGTCAGTTTACACAGACCACCTTAGTTCTTTAGGCAGCAGCAGGATTCCTTTGCATCACCGGAGGGTATTGCGCAGGCATTGCAGAAGTCAGGTGCACTGGGCATTGGACACTTCTCCGGAGCGTCTCCACCCCATGAACACGAGCCCCGGCAGGGTATTAGCTCCAGCTGGGTTGGCACCCTCATCAGCAGGGGCTGGGCTGCTCCTCTCCTCCCATTGGCTGGCTTCCCTGTAAATACTCAGCAAGTGCGCTCTGCACTTGCCGGTTATAGAGTCTCTTGCCTCGTTAACCTGCTCTCCTCTCTTTGCTCTCTCTTGGCTTTATCTCTTGTCCCTTTGCTCTGTGATTTCTGAGTGCCCCTCCTTGCCTTCCCTTTGTGTCTCCGGTGCTTCCTTTCCTCTTCCTCTAACCTTGCCTCGCTGTTTTGTCTGCTGTGTCAGTGAGTGTCTGTGTGAGTGGCTGCCCTTGTCTGTCTGCACAGTCAGTTGTGGTCTCAGTCTCCTTGTTCCCAGGTGTTTGCGTTTTTTCCTTGCTTAGTGTGGTGATTCCGTACTGCAGTGCCAGCCTGTCTCCACCAGTAGGAGCTCCAGCGAATACCAGGCCCGGTTAGACTCCGCGCCTCGGGAGGCTTTTCTACTTTCCACCATCCAGGTGGTCCTGAGTAAGTTCCCTATTATTATTTCCTCCTGTACNGTGCCTTGTCATTGTGGGAACCCTAACAATTTGCACACAATTGCTTTGAGGAATTTTAGGGTTGACAAAGACCATTAAAATCCTATTCTGATCCATGGGAACTTTCAGAACTCCTTCTGTGTTGCTAAAACTTTATCATAATTGTATGCATGGGTCTCTGACTAAAACAGAATACACATATGAGAGCTAGAATCCATCCACCTCTCCATTCCTGCAGTCTAGTAAATGTGGCCCCTGGTGGCCAAAATGACAGGTGTGCTAGCAGTGTGGGGTAACCAGGATCTGGTCCATTGTCCTTATTATGGTCACTATCATCATAATAATTATGACACTGAAAGCTTCAGTTTTGTATGTTTTAGTATTTTTTAAGCGTCCTAGAGTGCTAGTATTAACGTAATGTACATGCTGGATTACAATGTAAACAGAATTTTTGGTATTATATTTTTTTTATAATGGGAGGGGGGTCCCAAGTTGAGGTTTTGCACCTGGGCCCATGAACCTTTAGCTACGCCTCTGGAGCTGTCGTTTCTGACATGTCCTTCATTCATAATAAAATAGTTATTAATTTGGCTATAAATGTCCGCTAGGAACAAATACATATACAATATATGGTAAATTTAAAAAAATATTGATTAATTTGTTGCTTACTAAGGACCAGATTTAAATCTTTAGGCGCTAATGACTTACAACTTACCCAAGAGTGGGTAAAACCATGATGAATTGCAGGGGAGGTAAAATGAATGTCAGTGTTTGCATGCAGGGAGAATACTTTATTGTTACATGTTGCACACAGATACTGACCAGTGTTACTGTTACACTGTTATTACACTTGTGCTAGGAAACATCTAATACTGTTGAAATTTACCTCCCCTGCAATTCAACATGGTAATGCCCACTCTTGAGTAAGTTGTGAGTAAGTCTTTTGTGTCTAAAGATCTGAATCTGGCCCTAAAACACAGAAAACAACTATGAAACGTGCCACCATTACAAAGACAGAGCTCTACAGACAGTAAGGCAATTAATTCAGTGGGCAAGCTGGAAGAAATTCAGGGGCATCTGCTATGAGTCCCAGAAAGGCCATTCCCCCTGCACTGTAAGCAGGCTGTCAAAGATGGACAGATTAAAGTAGCAGATCTGCTCGCAATTATTTGTTGCTCAGCATTCATTCATGGAATGCCGCTCACCGCTTTAAGTTGTCAATCTCAGCTTCTTTCATTTAGACAAGTATGCTTTGCTCTGCCCCTGCAGTATTGCTCCACCCATCCCGACTTGGGAGTGACCACCTTGCTATGGGACACGAGCCTCTCAAGTTCCTCCCCTGAGTAATCTGTAATTAAAGGATTTTAAGTTTGATTTTCTAAATGTTGTCCCTTGCACAGAGACCAAAATAGAGAAAGCCAGGCTGCACAGCAAGGATGGCAGAATTCACACATGGGGGGGGGGGAGGGGGCAAGTATTAAGCCAATGGAAAGTATGTAGGCGAATTGCAGACAAAATTCATTGGTTCAAACAAAGTTTGGTACAGCCTAGTGGTTTGATATTTTAGAGGGTTATATCGGCAGGACTGGTGCTAGATCTTTGGACATACAAGTGTGACCAGTTGCTCCCCATAAACTCCCCCCCCCCACACTTCCATCGCACCTACCCCCCCCCAAATAACAGACTAAATTGGAGGGGAAATCTAACAGCCGGTCTGATGCTGCTTAGTTGCCTGTCTTCTATCGTTCTCTGTGCTGTCACCCCATCCAGACCCAGTGCCCTGGGCAACCCCTTAATATCGCCTGATGACAGCATTGGCCCTTTATGCCAAGTTAGTCAGCCAACTGCAGAATTCAGCCTAACAGTAATGGGAACATTTCAATGATCACGTGGCCTGAAAGAAATTGATTCCTATCTAATATATCACTAGAAATAAAATATAACATTTATGTAATGACACTTCCACAACAAAGGGTGGATTCTTTTTTAACTTGTAGAAAATTACTTATATATAGAAATAGAGAATTAATTAAAACCACTTCTCACTGCTTCTTCCCCGCAGCAAGTGTAATGATCCTATAACCGAGTCACAGAAAATGCCAGTTTTAAGATTTTAATCAGTTTCAAACACAGTGAAATGAGCAGAGAGTGTAAGATTGATTTACTGCATATGGGAGCTTTCGGCTTTAAACTAAAACTGTTGTGTCCCAAGGGATCTCGGTTAAATGAAATTGACGTTTTGCATGGCTAAGTTTCGTCAGAATGCCAACCTACAAAAGCCTAAAGCACTAACAGCAAATATTCCAAATATGAAAAGGTGATGGAGCTTCAGACTCATTCATTCATGTAGGGTAATGTTAGTATTAAAACCAACAACTCATCAAAACCTCATGTCAACTGTTTTAGAATTTATTAGGGTGCAGGTGTATGACTGCCGGTGTAAAAATTGCAGAAGGTTGGGTAGTACACATTTGCTCGATAAGCCAGGGTTTTAGAACTCCTGGCATTTCCACGAGACTCAGGAAATCTTCCGCTCCAGAGCATTCAAGCAATGAAATCACTGCCTGGTGCCCTGATCGTTTCTATGGATGGACAGGATTTAATGAAATCAAGTCCTACCAATCCTTAGTAAACCAATGATTGATTATAAAGGGTGGGGTTTCAGGCATGATTTGCATAAATCACAACCTCATGCCACACCACCAAGCTGTTGTCTATTTGTTTCTCCCTCCCTGCCAATCCATTAGCAAAAGTTGTCAACCCTGGAATAGGCCCACAAAAAGCACCGCTTTATGTCCTGGCCAATGGGACTAGGTCCAGAATTACTCCCATGGAGCATTTCCCGAACACTAGAGTCAACTTTTGGTAAGCGAGAGTGATGCATTTCTAGGATGGATTTAGATTCTCCTGGTAGAAATACAGACTGGAATGGGGCAGGGCACATGGGACATAGAGAATAATAGAAGTCAATGGATTTTTATCGTTTTTCAGTTAAATCAGTGGGAGAAGTGCCTGTATTCCATACCCCTGTATAAACCCCACTTCCAGCCTGGTACAACTGACACAAATGATTTAGCACAGGGTGGGTAAAAGTGGACGTCTGTTTTGCTTTGTGGAAGGGAGCAATGAGTTTGTTAACAGTGCTCAGCACTTCATAAGCTGCCAGCCTCTGACAGCAGGGGGTGACTACCGCAAGCCAATAGGAGTGGCAACCCCTGCACTAAGGGTAGGTCCATTTCCAGCACCTCTTTATGGTGTTACTTTAGATAACACTGCAACACTTATATGTACCTAGTGTTTTATAAAAGACATTCTGGCTTTTTTCAAGGAAATGACAGTAATTCTGTAATTATTAGCTTTCATAGTAAATATAAGAATAATAGAATATTTAAATAGCAAAGTCGCCCTTACCCGCTTCCTCAGGTTACACGTCAGTGTGAGGTTCCTAGAGAAGGAGTTAGCGAAGGCCGTGTAGAAATCCAGGACTTTCAGCAAAGCTTCTCGCTTAATTATGTGTAAATCACAGTAAGTGAGTGCACGGACATTGGCGCAAGCGTGAGCGAGGGTGGTCTCTTTCCAGAACACATCGCCAAATACGTCCCCTTTTCCTAAAGAAACATGAAAGAAGATGTTAGAGAAAGTATTGCAGGTATGATTAACATGATATACCTCCTAACTGCATTATTACTAATATCATTACTATTCTATTGTTACTAGTTTTCCAAAACAGAAGACACATAAACAGCTTATTGCAGAATAAGTCACCCGTCACCCGTCCGCTCCTGCAGTTCCTCCACGTGGTTCTAAATATTGGGAGTTGGAGCAAGGAATTACTCCTTCATCTGAATTTGGGGAGCAGCGACCTAGAATTTGATCTGGTGACTATATAAAGCCTTTTATTGCAACTTTTGTGGCAATACTATTTGTCCGTGACATATTTGGGACATTTTTTATTTCTGTGTATGACACTTTGTTTTCGGTAGAGCGCAATTGTGATTTTTTCATATATGTATATATATATATATATATATATATATATATATATATATATATATATATATATATATATAAATATATGCTTTATGTTTATTACCATCCCAAATGATTACCAGATGACTATATTGCAATTTATAATTGGTATAAATGTCTTGACGCATACTAATTTACAGAGTAGTAGACAACACATTGCTATATTATTGGATTAAGTGCAGGGCTTTAAGCACATTATAGTGGGAATCATATTTGAATTGCTAATGAAGGTGGCTGAATTATATAAGTTATTCAATTATATTTGTATTATATTTGGTATCGCACCATGGGGTTAGCTTTTAACAATATTTTAATTCACTTTTCCTTATCCTTTTCTTTTGAGCACTGTTCTGTTCTTAATTTTAAAATAGGTTTTGTAATTACTATAAAATAACTTTTTTTATTGTGCATTTAGGTTGTGCATTTAGGGTGATTACCAAGCTTTTCTCTCCCTGAATACTGAATACTTTATGCATAGTACCAAATAGCAGCTTCTAAAAAAACCCATTGTGTTGCAGTTACTGGCATATGTTATTGGTTTGGGGGATGTATTAAGAAGTGTGTGCAGTGAAATATTGCTCTTTGTCCTTACTGTGTATTGTGTACACGCCACCACATCTACTTCACATACACAATACTTTACATGGACCTACCCAGTTCTACCTAGAGCAAGTGGTATCTTTAGTCAGACTGAATCTATTGTGGGTAGAGCAAGTATAGGTCCCTTGGGTAAAGGGGATTTGAGGTCTTGTAAGGCACATTTTTGTGCCTCCCCTCCATATATGCCAATTTACCTTTAAATCAGATGAGGGTCCCCAAGCAGGCAGAGGCCCCATATCTGTACCCACTCCTCCTGCCTCTCCCAGTGGTGCAACTACAGTGGGTGCATTACCAGTGTCAGTACCCTATTCCAAACTAAGCCCTTCATCTTTGCATTGGGGCCAGAGTACTTCCCCTGGTCATAATCGATAAAGGAGAATATTCTATAGAAATATAAGTAACAAATGGCGATGAACAATAAAAAAACGGCATTAAAACAAAGAACAACATTGTAGACTTCCCCACATAATGTATTTTGCTGCTGAAAATATATACAGTAACAGTATAGACTATCACACAGTGTTCTCATATGAGCTTATATAACAGATAAAAGTAAAAATTATCATAGTACTGGTAGCACACATTAAAACTATCGACAGAACTACACCGCCAATTTCACACAGTACTGTATAAGATAATAAATGACTCAAAAAAGAAAATCCTTGGATATGACTGAAGGATAATGGAATAGATAACGTTTTGGCAGAAAGACAGCAGAGTGGTACTGAACGAACCTCAGTATTCATTTAATTTAATGTATTACTTAGTGATATAATGTGACTATAAAGAAAGATTGGTCAAGGAAACAAGCTAGATACAACACATGTATAGTAATACAACAGAGGCCTAAGGTCTAGAATCTTAATAAATAACAAATAATGTGTCTGGGGCACAGCATTCCATAAGCATATGGAATGGAGGTATTGTTTCAGATGTCTGAGTGGAGAAGAGAATATTGCTCCTTTATAGGTCTCTAGTAAGTAGACTTGTATAGAACTGTTTGGCCTAGGTGCAAATCTGAAAGAATAGCATGTTGCCAGCTGACTCAGTAGAGATAATGGCCTAAATTCACTAAGCGGGGAGGTTGGAGAATGTGAGCTCGAATCTGATTGGTTGCTATGGACAACATCCCCCACTTTTCAATTCCCCTGCAAACTCCCTGCTTAGTGAATTTAGGCCCACGACATTCTCCCAATACAACGTAAAACACATACAATGCTATATAGCGGCATAGGTTTAGGCTATGATGGACAGCCGTCAGCAGTGTTCGCTGAGGTCAAGCAAGAAGAGGGTCCCCAGGAAGAAGGAGAAGAGGACCAAGGCCAGCGAGAACACCGGCGGAGTGAAGAGACAGAAGACACCGGTATCCTGCACTTTGGGAACTCTACTAACAGGGGAACTATCCTCATTGGTGCCTTGCCAGCAAAAGAGGAGGAGGTGAGCAGGGCCGGTGCTAGGTCTGGGGGCACCCTAAGCAGACCTAGCACCGCGACCACTAGAACCCCCCCCCCCCGCGCGCGCCCGTGACGTTATCACGCACGGTAGCGGCGCGTTGTGATGACGTCACGCCGCTTGAAAACTACCCTGTCACTACCCCATACACTGCTTCACAATGCTGTCCATTATTAAGGGCATAAATAAGTACCACAAGGTCCACTGTAGAACACAAGCCATATGATAGCCCACGTTCCTGAGAATCCTGGAGATTCAGGAATCTCCTGAAAAGTTGGCAAGTAGGAGTAAAGTTTTAGGAGCTTGACAGCTAGGGTAATACATGGAAATGAGCTCCTATGTGCAGTGCGTTGTAGTACACACAATAATAAGTATGTATCATTATTTTCCTCTGGTGTTACCAATTACGGTTGTTATTACTTATTATTCTGTATTCAGAGATTTCATGTGAAACAAATGTGGGATGAACAGAAAGCATTCAGTCACAATATTATGTTGTGACAAGATTTTCTTTGTGTCTTCTCCATGAATGTTTTACACATTAGTTACTCCGCAGCACAAGAGAAAGAGATGGATTACAGTCAAATAAAAAACCAATAACAGTCTATGAATATCATGTACAGGAATACCACTGCTTATTTTCCTGTAACGCTTTTCATATATTCACAGATAAGCTGACGCTGGTTAGAAAATATTTCCAAATGAGATTATTTTTTACAGTAACCAAGGGTGGAATAATGTACTATTCTATGTGGTGTTGTATTAATGCACCAGCAATACAAATATGCAATAGTGCAAGTATCGGGAGAAGGTGGGGTTTGTATAGAAAATGAAATACAAGAAAAGGTGTTAGGGCAAAGAGCTTCCATCAAATGTGACACCTACTGGTATTTCATCAGCATTCCAGTGACTCCAGTGAGGGCATCCTAGTGACTAGCATCTATATAGAAAGCTTTACATTGACTCATACAGAAAACTTTCTAATGATAGATGTTCATAACAGACAGCATTTAGTAAAAGCCACCCAATACTACTACTATAAGGCCAGTCCTGGCACCCACACAGCAAAGATACTGCAATCAAAAGGTCCCAAAAGAGAGTAGTCACCAACTGAAGAACTGTCTAATTGCCAGGTTGAGAGGTATGATTTCCCCCTGTAGAAAGGGAAGGTTAGAGTTAATCCTCCTGCAGCCTAACCCTAACCTTCCCTGATCCAGAGCCTAACCCTTACCTTCTTCATTTCATACTTTACCCACAGCCTAACCCTACCCTTTTATGCTCCATTCCCTCCCTGCAGCCCAACCCCAACCATGTACTCCAAAGCTCTATTCCCTACCTGTAGCTAATACTAAAGGTGAAAAGTGTGGTGATCACCGCTGAAAGAGTACAATATCCAGTCTGTAGGGATCTCCTGAGATAAGCACTGAAGACGTCAGCAGCTTAATAAATTGAGCTCCTCGTTTATACAGGAGCATAGTTATATCTTTTTCTGCTTACACACCAGAGCCACTAACTTATGATCTATTTCCCTGCTAGAAATATTTAAAACATGTTTCATCTCCACTGTTTAACTAGAGATAGGAAAGAGATATATCAGCAGGTTTTACACTGAGACGTCAAAGAAAATTGTTCTTGATCCCTAACTATTAAGATATATATCATTATAAGCAGGATGCCATTCTTTGCTTAGGATATTGCTATTTTCAGCTATTCCTAGTAACATAAATGTCCTGATAACATCTCATAGATAGACACCTTAGCAGTGAACAATACAGTACTTATCCATTGCAGGTAATAATCTAGCAGTGTCAAATTCACTAAACATAACATGCAATCTGCAGAGAGTGCATTCATTGCTGTGTTACGTGGAATTGTCCCCAGATAATGACTTTAAATTGCAGCAATACTCATTAACTATCAGCTGTGTAAGTGTGCTAAATAGCGCATTAAACGGATGCTGGCGGGAGGTAGCATGAAGTAATAAGGAGGTAATTATAAAATCACAGAAAATGCCATGTCAGAAACATTCACTCCAGCGTACACTTGTGGGCATATACAAGCTTAAGTTAATTAAAATGTTAATTCTTTCATTTAGTTCTTTATTCTGGTGACCCACTTGTCTCCTAGTACTGGGGACCCTGGGATCCATGTATCAACATGATGTCATCCCTATGAATGGTGCAGAGTTTAAGGTTTTCCCTTAGCTTACCCACTATATAGTAACATAGTAACATAGTTGTTGAGGTTGAAAAAAGACATCAGTCCATTAAGTTCAACCTATATGGGATCTCCTGCAATCCTAATTTTATAATTAAAGTTGATCTAGTTTAAATATACAAGAGTTCCCTCCTGACTAAGGTAATAAATTGCTTACCAGTGGTAACCCTGAATACCCTTTACCACTAAAAATTTGTCTAACCCCCTCTTGAATTCATCTATTGATCCTGCCATCACAACATTCTCAGGCAATAAATTTCACATCCTCACTGCCCTTACTGTAAAGAAGCCTTTCCTCTGCCCTTACTGTAAAGAACCCTTTCCTCTGCCCTTACTGTAAAGAAGCCCTTCCTCTGCTCTTACT
>JABWIB010000331.1:83069-94029 GCA_016617825.1 Platyplectrum ornatum
AGATAGATAGATAGATAGATAGATAGATAGATAGATAGATAGATATACTAAGGATGGGCAGGACTTGTCATCAAGTCATGCCAATCCACTGTAACAAGGGCAGTGATTTACATATATAAATATAAATAATTGCCTGAAAACTCTCATTTATATTCATTTCCTTACATCAATTTACTACAGGCTTTCTGAGACATTTTAAACATGGAAGTTAAAAGAAAACAGAAAGAAATTTAGTTATAAAATAAAATGCTAACAAGGTTTAGCTGTGTTGCCAACAAAATGTCCTATGACCATATGTTGCAAAAGATGAATTAACAATCTTGTGGTCCATGTGGGTGTGATGTTGGCATCTCTTGATATACACAAAGATTCTTACACACACACACACACACACACACACACACTCACATGAGAATACCGTGTTATGTAGCATCTTCCATATCTAGGTGAAGCTTGATTATACTACACCAATGTATGCAAAGTAAATATAGAAACTGTAATTACATGCTCACTCTAAAGGCCTATGAACTCTATACACATATATTAAATCAACTCACCAATAATAAAATGAGATTTCACTGATTATCTTATGAAAACCATTGTATTAAGGGAGAAGTCATTCAGGGAGAAGTTTTGCAAAGTATTAATTTCTCATAGTTTTTTCATAGTAAAGACTATGCAAAAGTTAATCTCACTTAAATATCAAAAAGAAACAGTGGACGTGTCACCTGTTTCAAGCAATCAGATCATATCTATATATATATATCTAGTGCAGACAATGTTAGCTACACTCTGATTGGTTATGATACACAGGGTGCAAAAACCCTTTCTATTTTCTACAAATCTGGATGGGCAGTAACAAGACACGACAGCATTGTAGCACTGCACTAATTAGCACAATGCTGTAATTATAGCCTCTGCATCCAGAAACCTTCATTACTAAAACAACAATATGTCATTATGTATACATACATAACACATACATAATACCAAGCCTTTCAATCTTTCCAGTAATTCCAGGGTGTGATACACTTTCACTGTCAGATCTGAGTGTTGGGGCATTACCTTCACTGGAGATAATTAAAGTGCGAATGTTGGGTCCTATAAAGTGCATGTCTCTGGCATGTTAAAATGAGTATAACTGCATATATACTTGGGTCGGGATTCTGAATTGATCATAGACAGTAAATATGTTTTTCTTTGTTTTAAGAAAACTGTTGAAATACTGTAGCTGCAACCCAGGAATAGACCTGCCCTCTACTGGTGCTTTGGAGAACTGCACAGTGAGTAGCAATCCAATGCGCTTGAGGTGCAATTATTTCCAACTTTTATTTAAAAAAAAAGGTGCTCAGAAAGAAACTAACTACACAACAGAGAAGACACTTATGGAAAGAGACATAAACAAACAGATTATTTATATAACTGGTCGGAATGAAGAAGGCAGAGGAGTATTTGGAAAAGGTGAATAACAATTATAGGATCCACTGCAGCTGTTCAGTAGTTGTTATGTATCAAACAAAGGCCTGTTTATGTCATTGACAAACCTGGCAGGACCATTAGGTTATTGGCAGCCCTATCAGCAAAGACTGATTTGTCATAATGTGATTTGTTAACCCGATGAATGTCCGGGGCACAGAGCTGACACAATCCTTATATACAGATTGGTGAAGTTACTAGTAATGACCTTGGGTTTGCAGACTCCACTGATTGTATAAACATACTGTACATCAATAAGAGATATAACTTATATTGCACTAATAAGTTCAGTAGCACATGATCATGAAATCATTTATCTCATTTGGGATTGGTCCTAGACCCTGCCATGACATAATGATCTGATCAACATGAACCATTCATTGCACTGGAAACTTTGTCAGGATCGGGCCGGATCCATACCATCAGGTCCATTATGTTAATAAACAGAAAGCTGAATATGTAGACACCCCAGGATAATAAGTCACATACTTGTGTGTATAGTACTAGGCAGTGACATTGCTGCAAGTCCCAGGAGACATGCTGACTCTCCCAGGATACCAGGAAACTGCCCAAATTTGGGAGTCTCCCAGACATGCCAAGGGAGTCGGCAACCCTGGTTTATTTTGAAATTATAAAAATTATAATTTCAGATTATGTCATTTATTTCATAGGCCCAGATGAAGAGGTTTGTAATGTTTGTAAGTCCTGCCTTAAGGTCTTTACCATACCTTTCCACATCCTCAATGTAAAATTAAAATCCCCCACCCTGTGTGCTTTAGGTGTGCAGGAAGAAAGGACATCCCCATAAGATGAGCTTCCTAATGTAGGGAGTTCCCTACGCTAATATATAAACTATATATAATTATTAAGAGGCATGTCTTGTGGATGACATATCAAAACAGGGTATAACTAGACATTGAGAGCCCCATAGCAAAATTTTAATGGGGCCCATCAACTCAGGTCTCCGCCATAACCGATATATACAAATGCATGCATACTTAAATATAGAAGAATATATATATATATATATATATATATATATATATATATATATATATATAAAGAAAATTGTGGAATATAAAGAAGGTGGTTGTGCACCTTCTGTATGTTCCCCATTCTCCAATTCTTCATTTATGTCTGCATTCAGTCTAATTTTATATATATATATATATATATATATATATATATATATATAGGTGTGTGCGTGTGCTCACTTACCTTGTTTGTGCTTCTCACCTTTCTTTCTTGTTTTTCTTCATTCCCTTTCTCCCTTGAGGTGCCTCACAGACGACACTAAATATATCTATCTCTCTATCTATCTATCTATCTATCTATCTATCTATATATATATATATATATATATATAACATATATATTTATCTACATACACACATTATACACACACACACACTTTATATACAAACACACATTATATACACATACACACTACACACATACTATAAACACACACCCACTCATCTCTCTGTCTGTTGTGTCTTTTCCTGGGCCTCTTTGACACGCAGCCTCTTCACTGTTGCCGAGAGGTCAGTCACAGGCGCTCCCCCTTCAGGCACCATATGGAACTGCAGAGTCCCTGAGTCCCTGCATCACGAAGCAAAGCTACAGCCAAGGACGGGCCAGCAGTGACAGTGAGTGGTGGTGGAGTGCTGTGGGTGAAATGGGGCTCCCCCATAGCAGACGGGCTCCATAGCAGTTGCACCCCTTGCACCCTCCATAGTTATGCCACTGTATCAACATATTGGGCTTTAGTTAACTACAAAATCATTTTTGTCGGCTGAATTAATATTCTGTTCATCCTTTTGCTTGTTTCTTGTGACATTCCTAGTTTAGCATTTCTCTCGCTCTCCATTAATAAGACTATTGATATCCTACAAAAGGTCCGCCGGAAGGTCGGATGATGATTAGGGTGGCTATCCCAATAGCAGTTGTGTAGGGTTTACGTGGCAATAAAATAGTGTCTGGAGGGCCACAGCATAATAATTCCTTAGCTGGATTACAGTCAATCATGTCTTTGGTAGTTCTGTTAATTTGGATCCATTGATCCCTTTCTGGCGCTACATCTCACAAAAATAAATATATAAACGTCTTTCTTAAAAGTAACAGCAGAACTTGAAAGAGTCAACAGCTTATGGAGCTTCTTTATTTCTCTTTCTACATAAATTCAAAGCACAGCAATCTCTTCTAAGTCAGCAGAGTTTTATTTTTCAAAGATAGGAGCTTTGTATATTTCCCACTAATCTTTAACACACATTGTATGCGGTTTAGCTGGGAAAAGCGGCTGCGGAAAACGTCGCTCTTTTCCATTCCTGTTGATCATGTAAATGCCGCCTCTTGTCACTGTGGCGTTTCAGAGAACTATATTAGTTTTATTCAATATTCCGGAAACCTTTGCCAATAAGGTTTGTTTTTCCCCCCAAAAAAGGTTTTTCCTTCAATATGATTGACATGCACTTTATTAATTGTGCAACTGCCATAGGAAAGACACACCATACGACTCGCCTGGGACACAGTCAGCTATTATTATACATAGGATTGGGGAGAGCGGGCGACCTCTACCATTGTTTCTCTCTGTGTTTTGAGGATTCTTTCTTTCAGCACAGCAGACTGTAAAACACACAAGACCTCATTTATAACTGCACTCATGAGCCACAACGAAACTTTCCACATATACTTTATATATAGCCAGAAGCCAAGCTAAAAAACTTTATCAAAGGTGGTTACCAGACAGCCCAATCTTGTAGCACTACAAGCACCAGCATGCCCCGGTGTCAGCCCCGGGCGGCTGCAACATGTAGTGCTACACAAAAACGTGGCTCTTTAAGCATTTCAAGTTCATGGCGGTTTTGTTAGTACCGTATATGCCGGCGTATAAGACGACTGGGTGTATAAGACGACCCCCCAACATTTCCACTCAAAATATAGAGTTTGTAATGATCCCCTGCTATATGATCCTCTGCTGTATGATCCCCTTGCTGTATGATCCCCTGCTGTATGATCCCTTCTGTACTGACATTTTGCTGATGTCTCCTGGAGAGGAGGGGGGAGGATGTCATTCTGTCACTGCACTCTGGGTCACAGGGTATCTCTGAGGTAATAAACATCTAATGCTCTATAGATAATCACCATAGGACCATGTATACAGCTAGTGGTTATCTATGGAGCATTGGATTTTTCATACCTCGGAGAAAGATACCCGGCGTATAAGACGACCCCCCCACTTGGAGGCATGTTTTTCNGAGCTGAAAAGTAGTCTTATACGCCAGCAAATACAGTAAGTATGGTGGTTATATATTTACAATTAACAAAAATCAAAACATATTCCTTCTGGGGGGGGGGTCTTAGTAAATATGGTTTTCAAAAGGACAAACAAAGTTTGGTCAAAGCGCCTACATATTGACCCAAGACTCTTAGGGACAATTTCAATTGTTCGGAAAGCCGCGCTAAAACGGGCCATGCACTTTTAGCGGCAGCTGAAACTCGCTCCTTTTTATATGTGACTCTATGAGCAGTGAGTAAAACAGAAGTGAGTTTTTCCCCTTACGTAGTTTTTGTAAGGGGCGCAAAGATGAAAGACGCCATACTATTACTTCCTTGTCCTTCCTATAAATAAAAGTTATGACATCAGCAACTCCAGACAAGACAAAGCCCATTGATCACATCCAATCAACAGATGGCACAACTACAGAAGCAGATCACAAGCACACTAAACTTACATATAACCATTACACAGAAGGTATTTTGGAACCTACATCTTAAGGAAAAGCCATCAATTGGTCAATTGGTTACACAGTATGACAGCTCTAATGGCATTGTCCATGTGCTAGTAACACAGGATTGCTGACATTCACTCAGGAAGACAGAAAGATAATACAGAATAGGGACTTCTCGTCAAAAACACCATCAGTCCCTTTCTATTTTGGGATATCTCATCTGTTGTCTCATTTGTGCGGAGGGAGGGAGGGAGGTTCTGGACTGGTTAGCACTAATATAATATAATCACTGCTAGCAGATCTGAAACAGGGCGGTTATCTTCAGAACTGAACACATCCCATATGCATCAATAAAGAGAAGCCCTTGTCTAATAATCTAGGTATGAATGGTAACATAGCAGTACCATGGATGAAAGGGAATAAGGAAATCCAGCATGTGTATGTATACAGTGCAGCCAATCACAATGAACAGATCATATTCTCTTCCTGATCCAGCACTCATATACCCCGGCCAATGAGGGATATTACAGTAGGTATGTAAGACATGATCCTAATACAGAACTTATGTACCCAGGCCAATGGTGGATTCCACGTAAGGTATGTAAAATACGTTGTATGTATGTTTCTCGTTGACACCTATCCTTGGTGTAAGAGGAATACAAGGGAACACTTGTACCAGCCCAAAACTTCAAAGGAGCCATAACACTCCCCAGAGGCACTGTTTAAAAGGGTTCCCAAGCAAATTCCAGTGCCAGGACTGATGGAGCCTTTGTGTTATAATGGCATATGGCAAGTTTCTTTTATGATGCTGGCCAGACATCTTTGCAATGGTGGTGAGATGATGCGATGCTCGCCCCCCGCTGGTCGCACATCGTAGTATCTCAACATCAATGTCGATTACCTATACATCACATGTGCATTTACCCCATGCGATATATGGAAGAGATGCATCACACCCCCATCGCATAGATGCATGGCCCGCATTAGTTAATAATCTCAATTTGCATTGTCAACAAAGGTGTTTTAATACACTTTTAAACCTGATGCGACCAGACCATGGCACCAATAGAGGCACATTCTGAGCCCTGTTAAAGGGTAGGCTACACAGTCAGCGTTCAGCCTGGAAATCCCAGGAGCAGCATAGCAGACTGGTCACAATACGTCCTGCTGCACAATGCTCAATAGCAATGCCGCTATTAAATCGTCTTACGTGAACCCCCAGCCATTCATCTGCTCCATAGAGTTTAACAGCGTATAATTGCTCTTGTGTAAGACCTTAGGTGATTCCAGGCAGGAAATGCTCAGTAAAATGAGGACGATGAGATTAATGGTATAAACTCATGTAAAGTCACATTGTGTTTTCATAAGTCATTCATTTCTGAAGTCATAGAAATGAGCCATTTAAATACAGGGACTGGAATATGTTCTTACCCTAACACTCAGCACACTAAATGGCTCTCACCAATACTAAAGCTGGACGTATACTAGCATAATGATCAGTCCCAGCATGAGGCGCTATCCATCCTGCTGAGACCGATAATCCTGACAGAAGAGGGACCGCCGTGCTTCATTCAGTGAGCTGATAGGCTATGCTTCAAATATTGGGCGCTGAGCATACAGAAAGAGGAATTCATTGTATAAAAACATCTCTGGTACAGATATCATGCCCACTCACCAGTGTGCGAGAGGGGGGCGTGACTTGTGATTATCAGAGGGTGCGTGTATTGTGCTCAGAAGAGGGAAGTGTCTTGTGCTCTTCTGAGGGGGCGTGTCTTGTGCTCAGTAGAGGGTGTGTGTCTTGTGCTCAGCAGAGGGGGCGTGTCTTGTGCTCAGTAGAGGGGGTGTGTCTTGTGCTCAGCAGAGGGGGCGTGTCTTGTGCTCAGCAGAGGAGGGCTTGTCTTGTGCTCAGTAGAGGGGGCGTGTCTTGTGCTCATTATACTCATTTAAATGGTCCATGTCTTCTGCGCCAAAGATACAACAAGGCCTCTCACACTGGTATGAACTGCGTCATGGCTGCCTAGCATCACCGCACCAATCTCAGTGCCAGAGTGCAGAAAATAACAAGCCAGCCTCTCACACTGCATCTTTTTTTTTATCTTAACACAATGTGAAGGAAAACTAAAATTATGTGAAGAATCATATGAATAAATATTCTCTACCAAAGAAAAATATGATCATTTCCAGAATTTATAATGAGATATTTTATAAATAAATCACTCTATAAAAATTGCATTTTTCCATTAGTAATGTAGGGAGATTTAGAATTGATTCATTGATTCCTCTATGATTAATGTGACTGGACAATAATCAGGAGTGTCTCAGCAAAAACCTCACTGGAAATTATCTTAGATTTTTTCATAGTAAGTAATATGCAAGCAGAGAACTTTTTGGTCGTAAAGTATAATTCATACCTATATTTTATTTCCACCAACCTTTTAATTGCTAGTGCTAGTGTATTCGTGTATATATGGTACAGTGATTGTTGTTTCCACTCACAAAACAATAATAAACCCCTTTATACACTTATCAATAACAACATAAGCTTGTCCCTGTTATAAAGACATTATAACTTCCCAAACATTGAGGATACTTTCAGACACCACAAGCAAACCTTAAAGTGACAAAAATACTGAATACACTATTGAATTACAGATAGTTTGCAAATATTTATATGATTACAAATTCATTTGCGGATATATTCAATTAGACAGCAGAGCCATGCCATTTAGATAAGCAGAGGAGTGTTGGAAAAATATTGCATGGATTATTTTTTTTAATCATGTATTAAGCTGTGCACATTCCCCTCCAACCAGATCTCTGACCTACCAGTTTGGCCAACAGGGTTGCATAAAAATCTGAAATTTTTTATTGAAATCAGATTTTTGTGATTTAGAATTTTCTTTTAAGTAAATGATTTCATTTTAGATGTTTACACGTTGTTTTAGTAATACATGGAGTAAGATCAGTAACAGAATTAACACAGAAATAGAATNCATACACTAAACAGTTGTTTCATTAATTACAATTAGGCTGCTTCTTCATTTCCCAACCTGTTGTGTGTTTTGGATTGTAGAAATGTGTTTGTTTTATGTAAACAAGTGGCATGTGAACTAGTCTTTTGTGGCACACGAGACAACTGAGCTGGATTATATAGAGTTACAATATCCAGAAATATTTATATTTTATACATGACAAATATCATCTGAACAGGAAACAAGGGTTTGATTTGATCAGTAGATTTAAATCATGCAACTCTGCTTTGAACCTCTGTTTCTTGAATTAAGATTTCCATCCTCATTTGAATCTAAATGTGAAGCACATTTTTATAATGGTCTTTCATTCTTGTTACTGGTCCTTGCATTACTTTACTGTATGTTTTATGTCCTCCTTTACAGACAGATTTACCTTCTCTTTCTAAGCAAAAGTTGTCGTTTTTTAACATTTTGATTTAAATCGAAATTTAAATGATTTAATCGTGATTTAAATCGTTTGAATTAAATCGTTTGATTTTAATCGTTTGATTTAATTCTTGCATCCCTGTTGGCCCACAGTGGATAACTGCTTTTTACATTCAATCCTGGTCCTTTGGTTTAAAAACACTCTGGTATGAATGCTGCATAAACCACATGCTGCATAAAACCATAATAAAACAGCATTTAGTAATGTGCATGGACAGAGATACTTGTTAGAAAATGGAAAATAAAGAAATTGAAATGTATAATGCTTGAGTGTTTACCTCATGCACCCGTACCTTTTCTGTATCAATGCCCTTCGACATGGACCATGTTGATACAATGTAATCCATGACCCGCTCACTAAGGCCTTTAGGGACCTGATATAGTTTGAGGAAGTCACGCACATTGTTCAGCACCTCATGATAGCGGTTGGTGTTGGCATACATTTGCTGGAAAATGGTGGTCACATTTCCAAAAATTGTTGCATAAAGGAGAGCTGAAAGAGAAGAATCCAAGGGAGACATATTTCACACTCTGCTAAGAGGAACACATTATTCAATGCTAATTATATACATACATGATTATCATTTACTTTCATGCATATTTATTCAGAGCGGAACATATGTCAATACTTTATGATCTTTAGCAATGTGGGTGCCTGGAAAAATGGCAGAAAGTTAATATTGTGTTCAACCAAGATTTAATGCAAACATGTGTACACAACTTTCTATCAATCATATATAAAATATTTGTAACTATAGTATCTCTTACCCAAAAACACCCAGTCCTCGAAGTGCAGTGTATGAGCTATGCAAGGATAAAGACATCCTGCATAGCTCTGCGTGTATTTTAGCAATCTTTCCTAGCAATAAAGAGAGTTGCTGACAAATTGGACAGCACCTGAGTCACCAAGATGTGTCAAACAAATGCAGTGCAAGCCAAGACATGGAAACTCAATGGAAACTCAGCTTTCTAGCAAGATGTATATCAATCTTCTTCTAACCCCATATCCATGCCCTTACTCAAACCTGCCACTTCCATCTTCTCAACAGAATCCGCCTTGTCCATTGAAGCCACCAAGACACCCATCAACTCCCTTATCAAATCCTGTCTAGACTACTGCAATATCCTCCTCCTCACTCCAGCATCTAGGATTTATCCCTTGCTGCCCCCCTTCACTGGAATGACCCAACCTATCAGGTTCTCCAACATTCTCCATACCTTCAAGTGCTCCTCAAAACCCACTTCTTCAGACTTGACTACCCCTTCCTCACCTAATTTCCTTCCACCCTTCCCCTCCCTTCACAATGTTATTCTGTACTGTCCTCCCCCTCCCTTAGCATGTAAGCTTGAACCTACCCTACTGTCATCTTTCTCACCCAGAGCCAACCTCCTTCCCCCCTCCACCATAAAAATAATAATAGTAATAATAATGATAATAATAATATGGCTTTGAATACAATCTACATCCAAAGACACTATTAACAATGGAAAGGAAAAGTTTTAAAGGAAGAAATGCTGACCCACAGAACACATTATACTTTTTTAACATTGAATCAGGTCCGATGTGCTTATATTTGAATTGACAAGATGATCTCCATGTCAGAATTGGGATATTCTGACTGAGGAAGCAGGATGTATTAAGTTAGTAGTGGTCAAACCTGTCATTGTGACCCACAGAGGTGACACTGTATAACATTTCTAAAATACCTCCATGGCACTGGATTTATCCAGAAAGCATGCTAATATGCTGTCGCACCACGCTGTCAGTAACAGCAGTAACAGATGGATTGCTAATGGCAGGACAACCTGTGCTGTTATGCATTAGTGTAGACTTTTGACACATTTCCCGAAATCCAGGGCTGGAAGTGGGGGGGTATACGGGGGTATGTCATACCAGCACTTCTCCCACTGTTGTAATTGAAAAACTTTAAATCTCCATTGACTTCCTTTATATTCTGTGTTTCCATATTGCCACTTCATTGTCCATACCCCCAGTTCTACCGTTGGTAGATCATGGACCATTGGTAGATCATGAGGACAGGTCTGGTCCCCCCTGTATTCATTGATTCAAAGCTACATTGATGCACATTGGCATTTATATGCAAATAAAAGGTTTATTTTATTGCATTGGTAGATCATGAGGACAGGTCTGGTCCCCCCTGTATTCATTGATTCAAAGCTACATTCGCTCCTCAACCTACTTAACATGTTCTCCTTTGCTTATAATTATTCACCAACAATTTCTGATACTAACACTGCTGTGTGACTGGATCACACAGAGCACTGAGCACTTTA